>JAUZNC010057180.1:0-13196 GCA_034780395.1 Vannuccia rotundouncinata | reverse complement strand
CAGCAACTGACGCTCAAGGCGACGTAATTCTTGCTTTTTCTCACGTAGTTCATCATTGTACCAGGGGGAATGTGGGCGGGCGGTTATTCGACGATGAATGACAGGAGCATGCTAGTCGAAAAGTACGTAGGAATGTTAAATTAATAATAGTTGTTCAAAACAAATATTTTTTTATTTTCAGTTTTTTTTATAAGATTATAAGATATCAATTGTTGAATTTTGTGAGTTGCATGTTTCTATTATCAATAAGATGTAGGATCGATACGTAGTATATAGTAAACATATTTTACTCAAATATCTAATAAATAATTTTGGTTCGCTAATTGAATTCCCATTTAAACATATGGTTTAATCCTTTAGAAATAATTATATATCCTATTATAATAATTTTTTTAATAATAAAAATACAAATATAGCGTGAAATAAAAACTTTAATAACATTAAAAATAAAAATATAAAATATAGAAAAAATTGAAATAAAATTTGAAATATAAAAGACTAAATTATAAAGTAGTTTGTTCTCTGCTTGTGACTTGTTCTTCGTTTTCACTTTCCTCCCCGTTATTTTTGTCCTTTGTTTCATCATCCTTCATTTCATCATTATTTATTTCATCATCCTTTATTGCATCGTCATCCTTTATTTCATCATCTTTCAATTCCTCATTATTCATTTCATCATTCTTTATTTCATCATCCTTTATTGCATCGTCATCCTTTATTTCATCATCTTTCAATTCCTCATTATTCATTTCATCATTCTTTATTTCATCCGTCTTTATTTCATCATCCTTCCTTTCCTCATTATTCATTTCATCATCCTTTATTTCATCGTCATTATTCATTTCATCATCTTTCAATTCCTCATTATTCATTTCATCATTCTTTATTTCATCAGTCTTTATTTCATCATCCTTCATTTCCTCATTATTCATTTCATCATCCTTTATTTCATCAGTCTTTATTTCATCATCCTTCATTTCCTCATTATTCATTTCATCATCCTTTATTTCATCAGTCTTTATTTCATCAGTCTTTATTTCATCATCCTTCATTTCCTCATTATTCATTTCATCATTCTTTATTTCATCATCTTTTATTTCATCAGTCTTTATTTCATCATCCATTGTTTCTTCATCCTTATTTGCATTCTCCTTCACTTCATCTCCCTTTACTTCATCAGCAATAATTTCATCATCCTCAATTTTAACATCTGTCATGTCATCACCCTTCACTTCATTCTCCTTCTGTTCATCAGCCTTTATTTCCACAGACTGTACTTCATCATCCTTTATTTCCTCTAGGTCAGAATCTTTTTTACTGTCTATCCTCATAGATGAACGTTTGTCGTCTTCGGATTGATCTGTTAGTGGAACGATAGTCACCGGATGTCCAGAATGATGTAAAACATAGTCACTGGTCGAACCGACAAACGTGCGCCTGAATTTGCCAACTCCCCGTGGCCCGATAATAATTTGATGGACCTTATTCTCCTTAACATACTGACAAATACTCTCCCCAACATTTGTGGATGTAGTTTCGTGATAGAAGACAAAGTTGACTTTTTTCTTGGTTGCCATCTTGCTAAAAAGGGATTCGATTTGCTTAATCTTTTCGAATCTCTCCTGCATGATATTATTCCATTCTTCATAGCTCAAATTAGAGGGTGACATTGGACTCACCTTGGGCATACGGTAAGCAAACGAGACGTGGAAGAAAATGAGTATATCATCATTACGCCGAAGGTTTTCCATGTACCAGTAGAAGGCTCGGCGGCAATGTCTGCTACTATCTACTGGAAGGAGGATGGTGTGACCTTGTTTTTCGTTCTTTGACATCTTGATAAGAAAAATGGAATTATTAATCAGTGAATAGTGAAGTAAGCATAAACAATTGTGAAAATAATTTAAATCTATAAAAAATTAACTTTTTCGAATTTCAAAATATCATTATTTATTAATTGAATTTTATATATTTCCCGGTACATAGATATCGCACTAAAGTTTTACAAACAATCTATTATTACTTATATCAAAAGTAAGTAAACTATTCTAATTGATAATAGATATCCCATATGTATATACAGTATGTATATAAAGTATGTATAGATATTGTTTAAATTTGTCTATTATCGGAAAAGAATATTATTGGCGCAGCTACGATGATTTTCATTTTTTACATAAGTAGACATTTGAATTTGCATCAATTATTCAGAAATTTATTGAATAATATTGTGAATAGTATAGATATAAAGTTAAATTTAGATTTCAATAGACGTTATTTTAGCTAATTCGTTGGAAAAATCTGGGGATGGCGAAGAAAGTATTTTAACAAATCCAGAATTTTTGTCAGATGAAAATAGAGAATAATTTCGTTAGTAATGTTTTCAAATATGCAAGATCTAGGGGTTAAAAGCTCTTCGAAAAGTTTTGGTTTGGTGATTAAAAAGAATTAGATGGTATTACAAAGTGAACGAATTTCTCTGAAAGCTATCCATGACTTAACTGTGGATGAACTAAACTGATGTGTACCCAGAAATTTAGGCGAGGGACAAATTTGGCCATTGTTTCAAATCAAAAATCTAATAAGATTATGTACTTGAACATGTTTATTGTAAACAAACTTGAAAACAGATATTTATCGTTTTTTCTCTGAAAGACACATTAATTAAATTGCTGAAGTTTGAGTGCTATGAAGTGCAAAAATACAAAGTTCGGTTTAAATGTACCAACAAAACATGTTGACATTATAGCAGACTTTTATACTTTAGGAAATAAAAATTTGGTAACGGACCGATTTTCATCTCCCAAACCGTCCTCCGGCTCACACATCATGTGGTTCAATTTTGTTCATCTTGTCGATTCGAGCTTCCATAATCATCTTCCACGCATCCACCGGAACTGAAACAATTCAATTGACAGAAACCGAGGGCAGAGAAGCCTGCAGAACATTGTCTTTGGGACTATACAATTTTTTTGCAAACCATGCGAAGGCTCCCGAGTAGCAATGGCACTACCATCAATCAAAATAAGTGCTTCTTAAATCATTCGACATTGTATGTGTAAATCGTTCAAGTAAAAATATATGCTAATTGGAGGGACCTTTGATATCGTAATTAACTTCTCTAGATTGGCAATCTACTACTCTTTTATATGTAAGACAGCGTGCGAAATAAAAACGGGCAGATCAATAGCAATCTGATTAAAATAAAGTAAATCGACCTAAATAAAAACATATTGTCATAAATATAACCATATACGACATTGACAAACAACCATACGACATTGATACGATATGACATATACGATATTGACCGATTTGGTCTACTTCACTGCTCTATAAGTAAAATTTTGTGTTGAACAACATATTACCATTTTGTCATTTTGCCCGTTATTATTTCGGACATATTTAATTGTTTGCTGATCTCGATAAATTTTATTACGATATCAATGGGTGGGACGGCTTAATTATACGAAAATTAAGGATATGAAAGATTATGCACATGATACGGATCGATGTTTATTTTACAAAACCAAAAAGTAATATTAATCGTTTGATTTATTTGAAAATTAAACTATATCAGAGTTTAACTGAATGTATAATGTGTTTGAAATATTTCTTATTTAATTATATATAATATATGTTGAGGAATTTAGGAATAATTAAGATTTAAGCATATAATGAAAAATACAGTGCAAACACAAAATCTGTTCATCTTAATTAGACATTATACAAGCAAACAGCAGGTCTTAAACGTTAAAACTACATTTATAAATTGTTAAAATATTTCTAATTTTTTTGAAATAATTTCATATTTATAATTCAATTTTATAAATTTTTATAAATAAATTAAAATTGGCTACAAATCTGCTATTTATGTTAAAAAAGGTTGTTAAATGTAATAAAGAAATCTGTATAATTAGGTTGTAGTGAATATTATATAAATAGATATAAATAGATAACATTATTCAACACACTTACCCTTTTTAAGTAGCTATCCATCCATCAGCTGTCCAGTCCACAACTTCCAATAGAAATCATCAAGTCATTATGCATAATGCCTAGGAATTATGCATAAATCGAAATTTTACTTATTTCCGCTCTTCATTTAATCATTCTCATATTTTTAATTTCATTATGCTTCATTGATTTCAGCAGCCTTTATTTCCACAGACTGCACTTCATCATCCTTTATTTCCTCTAGGTCTGAATCCTTTTTACTTTCCGACCTCAAAGATGAACGTTTGTCGTCTTCGGATTGATCTGATTTGGGAACGATTGTCACCGGCAGTCCAGAATGATGTAAAACATAGTCACTGGTCGAACCAACAAACGTGCGCCTGAATTTGCCAACTCCCCGTGGCCCAATGATAATGTGATGGACCTTGTTCTCCTTAACATACTGACAAATACTCTCCCCAACATTTGCGGATGTAGTTTCGTGATAGAAGACAAAGTTCACCTTTTTCTTAGTTGCCAAGTTGCTATAAATATTTTCGATTTTTTTAATCTTTTCGAATCTCTTCTGCATTATTTTATGCCATTCTTCATAGCTCAAATTGGCGGGTGACATTGGACTCACCTTGGGCATACGGTAAGCGTAGGAGATGTGGAAGAAAATAAGTACATCATCTTTGTTCCAAAGGTGTTTTATGTACCAGTCGAAGGCCCGGCGAGAATTTCTGCTACTATCTACTGGAATAAGGATGGTTTCCCCAGCTTTTTCGTGCTTCGTCATCTTGATAAGAGAAATGGAATTTGCAATTAGTGAATAGTTCAGCAAAATATTTAATGGTAAAAATGATTTAAATCTATAAAAAAGATAGTTTGATTTGAATTTCAAAAAAGAATTTACTTATTAATTGAATTCAATTAACGGTTCATAAATATTGCACTAACATTTTCCAACTGATATAATGATTATTGTGGGCTAATTGAAGTAATTTCTAATAAAATATATAAACAAAAATTTGTTAATTACTTTAACTTCCAAAAAAAAAGTTTTATTAATAAATTTTTGTTTTTATGTCATAATTATTTAGCCCTAATAATTAATTAAAAAGTTGCGATTATATTAAAATTTCAAATAACATCACATAAGAATTACTCCATAGATATTTACATTCATAAATATGTAAAATCACAAAGTTTGAAAATTATCCAATAAATGTGAAAAATCATAGATAGGTATAAAAAATTACAAAATATGGCTAAATGTCAAAGATTTAGTTTTATTTAAGAAAAATGTATTAATTTTGTGCATTGCATTGAGATCCAACATTATTCTATATTTATTATAATAGTTAGCTTCTTTTTGTCGATCCAAAATGCCTATATAATTTTCCTGTCTATAATCACCTTGGTCCCGAATGAAACATGTGGAACCTGTTTATGTGCACTGCAATATTGTTTCGCTAAATATATTGGATTTTGGTTCACCTAACTGCACAGCCCTATTTTGTTCTTTCAGTCAAGAGTGTAAGCATCAACGTATTTCACCATTATATTTATCTCCACATTCAACACAAACTAACTCGTACACAACATCTTTCATCATACATTGTCTTGATTCAAAGACATATTTTCTAGAATTCCATTCGGGAGCTTTGAGTGCTGATTTTGTGTATTTTTTAGATAATGTAGGGACGATTGATAAATTACAGGATTTGATTGTATATATGTCGAATTCATCTACAATGCTCATCAGAAATGAAAGGAATTTTGAATACACACCAACGTTCCAAATTTCTCTTGAATGAAGACCCTGAATTAAACTATTTATTTCTTGTATGGATGTTGTCACAGGCTGAAGCTATAACAGGACGTTGTGGATAAGGGCCCTTGTTGTCTTTCGATTTTTGGCCTTTAAGTAAACCATAAAAGTCCCCTGTTTCATTATTTCTGATTTTTTCTGAATTAATAAAACCTTAATTTGAAGTTAAAGTCGTTATATATTTTGTTTATTGTTTTATTATTTAAGTTATGTTAAGTTACTATAATATAGAGTTATTGTACGAAAAATAAATCCAACAACAGAGTCCGCGATAGCGAACGATGTTGTTGGATGAATTTTGAGTACAACAACGTATTGTTATTATATAGTTTAGAGTCTATGATTATATAGAATTTTGTTTTATTTTTACGTACCTGATTGTTTGGGCAGTTTCAAACTATTGTCTGGGCACTTTTTGATTATTGCTTGTGTACTTTTTAATAAAACTGAAAAACCTAATCATTACACAATAACTCTTAACTAATAACAATAATATATCAATAAATTAAAAATTATTCTAATTGATCATAGATGTCAGAGAGTATTGATATTTTACATAAGGATGAATTAATCTATATAAAATTTAAAAAAATATATAAGCCCTATTTTGTTGCCCAGTTTTTTTATTAATTTAACTCCGGCCTTTTGATCCTATAACAAGCGATGCAACAAGCCAATACATTTACACTTTTTGATTATTGCTTGTGTACTTTTTAATAAAACTGAAAAACCTAATCATTACACAATAACTCTTAACTAATAACAATAATATATCAATAAATTAAAAATTATTCTAATTGATCATAGATGTCAGAGAGTATTGATATTTTACATAAGGATGAATTAATCTATATAAAATTTAAAAAAATATATAAGCCCTATTTTGTTGCCCAGTTTTTTTATTAATTTAACTCCGGCCTTTTGATCCTATAACAAGCGATGCAACAAGCCAATACATTTACAATATATTGCAAGTTTACATTGATAAATATATAATTTTTAGAAATATATTTAAAAATTCCAAAAATTAAATATTTTTTATTATTTTGATATTATTGACCATTTATGAACAGTTGTTCGTCATGCATAATTAAATATTTGAATTTAATATTTTTTATTTAATTACATTCTCAGAAATCTAAAATATCAAAACGTTTCTAATCAAAACGTTTATAATAAAAAATCGATTGATTTTCAATATTATTTATTTAATGAGGTGTAACTTTTAAAACGCCTTCATGGCCTGCCTAAAATTCAAAAATATTATGAGTAATTAAAAATGGTTAAATATAGTTATGAATAAATAATTCAGGTTATTCGTATTTGTGTTGCTCCCAATAATAGTTAGAATATTTAAATACTATAGTAAAAATGAAATTACAGCATTAAAAAATACATTTATAAAATTAAAAATAGCTCTACCAGGGTGAAATTAATAAATAAAAATATATTGACATAGGTATGATGTTTCATCTTTTTTATGTAGTATTATATGGTTACGACAGCCTAAGCATTTTACTTCCAAAAAACATTATATAAATATACAATACAAAACAATTAATGTATTGTATTGTATTAAAAAGTTAAATAAAAGTTAAATAAAAATAAATAAAAACACACCCGGCGATAAAATTAACTGCTAATAAAAACTACAATACAAATCAAATAAAATTTAACAAGAAAAATACAATAAATTATAAATTTAATATGGTTTGTATCGATGTTTTTAGCAGTTTATTTTCTCACAGAGGCTGTCATATTATATATTTTGTATTAATTGTAGTATATATTTTTTATTATGTTCTATCTCACACAATCCGCCATATCTTAGATAATATGATTATAATTTTTTAACAACTTAAGTTTTCATACGGTATCATAATGGAATGTTACTCTATAATATAATTTCATTTATATAATATTTCTGTATAAGACACTAATTTTAGTCATGTTAATTAATATTACACAAACTATTTAGGTACATATACAGAAAGTTACCCACATTGAAACCCATAAATGTATATATTTAAAATTAGAAAAAAATGCATTATCAAACTACAATAGCAACAGTCATTGATAACACCTCTGGAAATTATATATTTTTAGTCGCAGAAGTTTGCTAACGCAACACATTCTCACTTGGAATTATGGCCACCGGTTTTCCCGAATGATGCAGAACATAGTCGCTCACAGAACCCAAAAAAGTTCGGCGTATTTTCCCCATTCCACGGGTTCCCATAATTACCATGTCGACGTTCTTATCCTTGACAAAGGTGCAGATGCCCTCCCCTATTTTACTGTTAGTCTCGTGAACAAAGGAGAACTTCATCTTATAAATTGTCGCCCGGCCCACATATTCCTGTTCAATTTTGTTGATCTTTTCGATTCGGGCTTCCATAATCCTCCTCCACTCGTCCACCGGAACTGAAACCGGTGAATTGACAGAAACCGAGGGCAGAGAGGCCGGCTCAGCGATGTGGAATAGCACAACGTTGTCGGTAGGTCGATGCAAATTTTTCGCGAACCATTCGAAAGCTCGAGTGGCATTGGCACTACCATCAACCGAAATTAGGATGTTTCTAAAATCAGCCGGCATTGTATGTGTAAATTGTTTAAGTAGTGTATATTGATACTAATTGGTGGAGCGGCTTAATTATACGAAAATTAATAGCATGAAAGATTAAAATAATTCGGATCCAATTTTATATAACAAAACAAAATATTTATAGTTTGATTTATTTGAAAATCAAACTATATCTGTGTTTAAGTGAATGTGCTGGAAGCATTGAAATCGTAATAATATTTATTTATTAATATGTTAATTACGATATCAATGGTTGGAAGTATTGCTTATCGACTTATTTATATTTATATTAGATATATTATCTTTGTTTAAGTCTATATTTATATGTACATACAATATCTATGATAATTATACTTTTAAAACCTGAAAAAAAAATCAATAACCCACGTTGATAATTATTATTGTCAATAATAATATTTAAAAATAAATGCGGTATTTGTTTGTAATATATTCAGTATAATATACAATAGTCAATAAAAAATGTCTTAAATTGTATCGATTTAATTAACGCTTATTCTGTCAATATATATTTAAAAAGACAATTCAAAGATTTAATTAATAAGTTTGATTTCTAATCATGTCCCTATACATCCCTCGTAGCATAATAAAGACATCACTTATGTCAATACTTTTTTCCGGTCACCATCTTATCCATGAGTTATAATCGTATATTATTAATGCCCAAAATATGAAATAGAAAACTATAAAACCTTCTCGAGGTAACACTTTAGTATTATATTTAGTATAATAGCACCCCACTTCAAATAACTATTATACATTTTTGTAGGGATGACCATATGTCAACAATGCCTCTTAAATGACAGTCCAGTACACATATATGAAATAATTGAGGATATCCCGTGCAAGAAAGCTGTGGCAACCTGCGTGTATCTTACAATTTGGCCCAATTTAAAGAGGACGCGAGGAAAATTACGGTCTTCCTGGCTTTGTAATACACTGAGAAGAAAGCATTTCCTATCTTCCTCCCCGTGACCTAAGTCTGAAAATATATTGTACTGTATCTATAAAATGCCTCGTGTTATACATATATAAAAGAAGACATTAAATCTATACATTGAAACGAAATCAGATATGCCTTTAAAATAATTTACAGGATTCTCTCGTCCCAATTCATATTTATTATATGTATAGCTTTGTGGGATATGTATAAATTGCCTACATTACATCGTATTGTGTTCTTATCGTTTGATTTTGAATAGATTAGCATGATTTGGGTACCACTGTACTGCTATTATCGTCAGTAGTTTACTTTGATGTTATAATTTGTGATTTCTTGTGTCAATGATATAAAGCAATATTGATTAAGTAAATATTCAGCTGTTATCAAATTATTAGGATCTTTCTAAGTCTCGATATTTCGTTGATACAAAATTATTTGTCATGTAGCAATATTGAGTGATTTGTAATGCATATATATATATAATAACATAATATTATATATACTCTAAAAATTTGATATAAAACAAACAATTCTTCTCAGCTGTTTTACATAAGTATACTATAACACGAATTCATTTGAGATTTAAAAATAATCGTCGTTAATGTTAGAATGTTGTTTCCTTTCATGTGAGAATGTAGTAGAATGTCATTGTTCTGAACATTTATACTACCTAAATGAATAAATCAAATCAACTTTCATTTAAGCATTACCTCCTTAACACATTTTTAAATTCAAAAATTGTTGTATCTATAGATATCACTCATTAGATAGGCTCAATTAGAATTATATAGTTTCATTTATGGTTTATCTAAATCGTTAAAACTGGTATATAGCGGTTTCCAGTAATTCTAAATATAATAGTTACAAATATATTTTAAAATAAAAATATGATATTATTGTTCTTGAAATGATATTATTATTATATTAGATAAAAATTCTTTGGTTTGAATTAATCATAATAAAAATAAATTGTGCAGTTACAGCGGTCAATAAGCCCGTTTTTGCATTTTGTTGTATAATGATTTTTGTTTGAAGTTCGTTGTATGATGTTTGCTGTTTGATGTTCGTTGTAAAAAGTTTTATGTTTTTTGTTGAAAGTTAGTTAGTAGTTATTTTTTTTATTAATTTTTAGTTTTTAGATTTTTGTTTTAGTTATTAGTTTTTTTTAGTTTTCGACCGATTTCAAAAAATTTTGCACAAAAAAATTCGCAATTTTAACTAGGTAACACAAAGATGCAATAAAAAGAAAAGAGTCTACACCCCACCAGTATTATACTTATTTCTGCATTATTTAATAAAATTAGTTACAGATCTTATAACTTGAAGGTACTTACACTTGCAATTATGTTACCTTTATCCTAAGAAGCAATAACTTCTACGGATATTTCTTACTTTATCTTTTCATAAATTTGATTTTATATTTCAACATTTCTCATCCTGAAACGATTATATGTACCTATTTAAAATATGTACCTATACCAACCATATAGTATAAGATATACACGCACATCAATCTTGATCTGTGTACCTATGTTCTGTTTGATGTAAAGGTACATTTGAACAAAATGAACAAATTATGTCGTATATAATTTGGTATTTTTGGAAGGTTCGGAAAATCTTATTTTATACATGTGGTATTAAGCACATTACATTTTAAATTAGATATTAAGGAGCTTTTGAATTGCAAGCTTCTAATAGATTTTATAAGTTTTTGAATTTTTTAATCCTAGTAATTTGTATAGAAACCACTGAGAAGAATTTAAAAATGAACATTAAAACATTTATTTCTATAATTTTTTAAAGTGTAATTTAATTCTATGATTTAAATAGAATGCTGTGCAGTAATATTTCGTTGATTCAGTTCAAGAAATAATGACAAGTGTTTATATACTATTGATATACATAATTTAAGCCGCAATGTGGTGGTTTGAATCGTCAAAATAGGAACTGAGGCAAAAATTAAAATAACGATTTGATGGGCCGACAAATTATTTGAGACCTGTTAGATTATTCAAAATTTTGGAGTGGCTGGCCTAATAAGAGAAAAGATGAAGTTGAAACCATAATTGCTAACCCAAAAACACCGAACCGAAGACTTTCTGATGAACTTCAACTACCAAAGACTGTTCAACTGTTCAAAGGATTCTAAAAATTAAAGCGCCCACAACTGCTTTACTCATACCATTTATATCAAGATGGGGCACCACCCTACAAATCCCTCACAACTCGAAGCTTCAGAACGAATATACTTCATAAGGCATGGTTTACGTAAATGCTTGTATGTATTAAAACACATTTTTCCGGAAACACTATATTTTCACTAATAATTCTATTTCGAGATTCAAAATTGTAGAAGTTTATGATGAAAACTGTAGAAATTTCAAAAAAAAATTCAATATGAAAAAAATGTAGTGAATATTTGTAGACCTATGCAAAATAAAATGTATCATAGAATTCTTAAAAATGCATATAGCAGGAGTTATTAATATCAAGTTGCTTTACTTTATTTTTAGTGACTAAAGAAATAATATTATATCATAGATAATATAATATTATATAGCGTATTAAGTTAAGTATTTGAATTTAAATAAATATCTATCAAGTTTTCAGGATAGGGTGCTAGGAAGGACGATTGTCCGAAGTACAATTCGACGAAGTACAACTTACCAAAGTACAATTCGACGAAGTACAACTTACCAAAGTACAATTCGACGAAGGACAATCCGCCGACAGACTATTAGCATAATAATATTTGAATAATACTTGACTTGAGTTATATGTACGATACCATTCCCTTCTTCGCATCCCATCGGAACACTAATTATATACAAAATATTAATACCAATTAATTTACGTATAATAAATTTTAACTATATCTATCGGTTGTATTATAATTCTTTTATTTGGAAATTGAAGACTATAACTTGATTTAAATTGTTAATGATTTTTATAAACAATTTTATGTCTTTTTCTCCATTTTTGTCCATTTTATGCCAATTTTATGTAAAGTGCAAATAAAGATTTTCGCAGAATGGTCGGCTAATAGTCCGTCGGCGAATCGTCCTGCAATTAACGAGTTTTCCTGCAATTATAGTTTTTTCTATTCACGAAAACTTATTGTTTTTTCGAACAGTGTCTCAATGTTGTTTCAAAATTTAATCAGTTTTTTATCCAACTAATTTAATTCATTACCTATACTTGCTAAGGACAATACAGATAATTAATTAACTGTAGTGTAGCACAGACAAAATAATCAAATAATTAACACAAGTTACAAAATAATTAGTTAATAAAAAGTTTGTAAATTAACGTTACTACAAAATAAATAATACACAGACAAAATTGTTTTGGTCGATTTTCAATTTATTTTCTTCTTTTTGTTAACAGCATTTGTAAAATCTGTTAATTTTACATAATCGAGTTTTCATTTTACTTTTATTGTATTTTCCCCACAGATTTACAAAACTATAGACATTCCATGAACTTCCTTATACAGCCAGGTAAATAGTCTGCCGTCTAAACAATCGATAACGCTTTATTTTGACAACACAACATCATGTATCACTTGACACAACATCATGTATCACTTGACACAACATCATGTATCACTTGACACAACATCATGTATCACTTGACACAACATCATGTATCACTTGACACAACAAAATGTGTCCTCTACCATATACAGCCTGATAACGCATTGTTTGTGTCATCAGGGAAATTAATGAGTCAATTTATTGACACATCATATTTCTTGATGGAACAAAAATGTGTTTAAATTTAACATTTCAATAATAACACATTATGTGTCCCAGAAATCGTATGTGTCATTTGACTCAAACAATTTCTTGGGGCACATTTAAATGTGTTGGAAGACACTT
>JAUZNC010057179.1:0-13197 GCA_034780395.1 Vannuccia rotundouncinata | reverse complement strand
GCATGGAAAAGTAATACTTTTCCGTACTGTCCATGAATGGAAAAATGAACTTTTCCATACATGCATAGAAAAAAAGAATTTTAATTGTATAGGGCGTAACATATTGGTATATATATATATAATATTTAAATATAAACAGCTATTTATTTAACTGATATTTCTAATGGAAGAATTTTAAAATTGATAAAAAAGTAATTAAATATATAGTTATACGCATATCCATAATTTAGACAGACAATTAACTGGCGAATATATTGAGTAATGATATAAAACTGTTACAATTATGATATAATAAAATGATTTAATATATAATAATTTCTGTTTAAAAAATATTAACAAATTACTAAATAATTAATTATTCTTGATATAAAATATTATATACATGATACATTAATGTTTACTACTATGAATAAAAATAGTATTTAATTTATATGTAAATATTGATAATATAGACATATATGCTCATTTAAATAATTAATATAAACATAATGTATAATCATGGTTAAAATATACTCAATTATTCTGGTCATTTTTTTGTCTTTAGTAGTAATTTTGATGGTACAAAATCATAATGTATAGTCGATGACCGATAATTTAATCGTAATAATTTATCATTCGATCGTCAAAATTAGAGAAAATCTTACTGCACAGAACGTAAATAAAATAATGACATCAAGAATCATAATTTAAATTGTATTTTATGCATGAATTATTTATTTTGTCGTAAAATACATAAAGAATTTACTCAAAATCGTTCTTTGAAATTTCTCTGAACAAAATATACTAGGTTATCACTTAATTTTATTGAGGGAAAATATAACAATTAATATTTGAAATTATTAAATTTATTTGTCAATTATACAAAAAACAAAAGAAAACGATTACAAATAAGAGTATCTTAAATAAAGATAACATGTATAACGAATATAAGCAAAAGAAAGGTAGCAGTTAATATTATTGTATATTATTAGCCAATATATGACCGTACAGGACTAGGACTACAGCAATACACATTGCGGATAAAACATAAGAAGACACAAAAGGTTTCTTTTTAATTAACTTGATTAAATTCAGTAACCTCTATTCTACTAACAAATACTGATAGGTTAACTAAGAAATGTGTAAGATAAACAGTGGTTTAGAGTTACATGATGTGTGCCGACAAGTTAATCAAAAAAATTTAACAATAATAAAAATGTACAAAACAGGATTAATATATATACTACTTATAGCAAACATGAGTAGTATACAACACGTTAAAATTCCAAAAAGGAAGTAAAAACATTTATTAATAATAAATTTAATTATCTAAAAAACATTTAGATATTTTTAACAAGGCTGAATCGGAGGTTCATATTGAACCTACATAAATAATATACCAATGGTTTATAATAACAATAATACATTATCAGTTAAAAAAGATATAATATATATCATTGATTACGTTAACACAGCCAACTCTATTAGTAAAAACAATGTTTTCAAAGTCACAGCCATCAATAATGTGTTTAAATATTCGAAAAAAGTATGTGTATTATGCCACATAAAATATTATTAAACAATAATTTCCGTAAAAATCAATCTCTTTACATAGTGAGAGATACGAATATAATTGATAAATAATAATTGTAATAATATAAGTTTATGTGGAATTATCACGTTGTACTGTTACTATTTCAAGTAATACTACATTTTTTACATGATTATCTTAAATTTGAAAAATCATATCCAAGTAAAATTACATTTCATTAAAAGATAAAAATAATGTATTTTATAACAGACAAATGTCTCACCTAGTATCCATTTATGGCAAGAAGCGCCATCAAACGGAAAACTGTAATAGACATCAAACTGATGTTTAAGAAATGTATAATATAACATTACGAGGAATTTCCATAACATTATAGATTAACAGATCAGATAGCAGTGTCCTGATTGGAACTCTGCCTTCCAGCTTTAGGCTTCTGTGGTGGCTGAGATGATCTGAACTGTGGTCCACCCGAAGAACCGATCGAGCTTGCTGGCCGTGAAGAGGTCTGACTGAGAGGCCGGCTGCCATGGGGTACTTTAGGCACGAACACGCCTGGTCCTCCGGTCTTTTTTTGTACTGGAGGTTGAGCAGCATAGCGCGATGGTCGAGGAATGGCAGGGGAGGAGGAAGATGCCGAGTCATCCGAAGATGAGTCATCATTTTGATTGATGGGTGGTCGATGAACTGGGGCTGATTGCCTCACCTGTTGCGGCGGGACTGGTTGTCTTTGTTGTGGAGCTTGAGGACGATCTTGTGGAGGTTGGCCGGGATTCTGGGGAGTCTTATTTCGATTGGGTGGTGCCGACCGACGATCCACTGGAGCCTGACGACTTTCTTGAGGCTCCAGACTGGCTATTGAAGGCGTCTTCGAGTTGTAGGATCGCAATTGTTCTGGTTTGTGTGGTCTCGGTCGAACCTGGGTACTGCCTTGTTGTGATGACAGGACCGAAGGTTGACTGTCCACGTTGGAGTTCTGGATGTGGCTGCCCTTGGGTTCATTTTCCCTCTCCTGCCAAAAGGGCACCGCGGGCTGGGCAACAGGGACGCCAAAGACGGGCTCCCTCACTGACTGTGCCACGTAGACATCGTGGTGATTAGTGGAGTCCATGTTCTTACAGAGACCACAGATAGCAACCCCCCCGGGGCGCGGGTGATAGTAGTAATAGTACAACTGGAGCAGGATCATTCCAAGCCAGAAGACTGTCAACACGATGCACAGCCCCGGCAAGACATACCACACCTGGTTCTTGTCCAACAACTGATGCCAGGTAACCACGAGGCTGAGGTTCTCCACATACATGAGACTGTACAGCACCAGATAGCGGAGACGGGTTTTGCCTTCGTTGCCGTTGACAAAGTCGAAGATGCCAACATAGGAGAGGAAGAAGTCCTTGAGGATGGTAGAAGACAGGGAGGTGACGCGAACTGATGCAGACTCGCCGACCACCCCAGGACGCATGTAGCACCGATAGGCGAGCATGGTCACCAGGCCAGCCAGGAAGTGAAAGATCACGACTACCAAAACGATAAAGCCGAACTTGGAGGCGAAGAGAGATATAGCCATAACGCGAACCGTCACAAAGATCAAATGGGCGAAGAAGAGTAGAGCCAGTCCTACGGTTGTGGCGGCCACCCCACGTTCGAATTCAGGTTCGGAGGATGTTCGGCGAGCGGGGTAGAAGTGGGTGAGTGAAGCCGCCAGCCAAATGACACTTATGATGACGCATACCAAACTGGTCGCGACTATGACGATGGAGAGAGAGAAAAAGTTGTTGAGTCATAATACAGTTTAATTGACGGTAATAGGACAAAATCAAGCATGCATAAATAGTGATATTTTGAAATCCTCCCTTTTAAGTTTAAATTAGTCTAGGTGATGAATTGTGTCAAATGTTTTAACATCATTCACTAGCTTGATATCATAAACATAATTATTGTTCATTAAAATTTAAAAAAATAAATTTTGAATTTTAAAACAAATTAAAGTATCCATTTAAAAAAGCATTCTTTTAATACATTATTTTCTGTAATTAATTTATGTAATGAAATCAGTCGAATCAAACAAGAGGTCGTAAATAAATTACTTTCCATGTCAAATAAACCACCTCACGGAGTTACTATTAATAATAACCTCAATAAAATGTTAAATAATAATGTAAAAATGAGAGTTTGCAATTTTAGCAGTTTAGATAGAATGATAGAAAAAATATCTTACACATATGATCTGGTGACTTAAAAATCGACTGATCAGTGCGGACAACCAGAGCTAATTGAACCATCGCCATTGGTCCAGCTGACACTGAGCCAGATATAAGTGCCACAAGCGCGCCGTCGTGTTCACATCGACGAAACTGACGTCGAGCACGACGCACCTTCCGACTAGTCGACTCGTCCATGGGCATCGAACCGACCGAAGACATACGGGTTCCACTGACAACAGAGGCATAGCCAGTGACACTGTGCTGAGACTTGACAGCGGAAACGACAGACCTGCCCCCCGTCCTCCCTCCATCACTGCCAACTGGTAGCTCTCCTGCTCCTTCAGCAATGTCTACTGACCCTCTATTCTTTGAATCTGATAGGTGGGTCTTCTCCAAGACGATTAGCTTCCGGATGGCCGTCAGGGTCTCGATGTATCTGTGTTGGAATTTCGTTTAATAATGAATTAATTTTAGAAATATGTTATAATGAATATCTATTAAAATATTAACATGGATGGATTATGTATAGTAAAATTAAATTATATTTTTAGCTCTTCTATACTCACCTTCCCACTGGACTGAGTCCCATAATGGTCAGCACAATTCGAAGACAAACCCAAGCCTCTTTGTTTTCTTCCTGTGATTTTTGACGTGCGGCGTGGTGGGATCGTTTAAATCGTAAATAGTAAACAACAGAATTTCCAATCCCAGGAACTAGGAAACACAATAACATAATGATTAATATATAATGTATTAATTAATATGATTATAAAGTAATCCGAAAATTTTTATAAATTTGTTTGTAGTTTTAAAATCTTTCTTATTATTATATTTCTTATGCAATATAGCTATTAAATACATTTATTAAATGTTAACTAAATGTAAAATTATAGTATTCACTATTAGTAAAGATTAAATCTTGATCTATATCAAAAAGAAAACTTTTCCAACAGCTTCCCAAAGAAAAAATAAACAAGCTGTCAAAAACTTTTTATTTTATAATTGAGAATGTAATTTATGAATAATACGTTCAATGTGTATACTACGAAAACTTACTTATATGTGATCCCATTAAAAGTAAAATTATAGTTATAATCAACTCTCCAGTAGCTCCTTCATTCTTATAAGCTCCAAAGTAGTTAATTAGAAATGAAATAGAAACTGCCCAACAAGAAATCATTTGTACTGTTGCAATCAAAGAGAGTGCAACTTTAGATCCAATTGATCGATCTGTAACTAGATCAAGAGCCACAGTTCCAGCACTGCTGTCGGTAATCACTGTTCCCATTGCGATAAATGATCTGGAAAATAAATTTTAATAGACAATAGACAATAGAAGTCATTTAGCTTATGCAAACTCATAAACAGATTATATGTATTATAAAGAGTCTGTGACAACAATGTATACAGTAATGTGGAAACATTTAATGTAAACATGGTCCCCATACCTTTCCTTTGCTACCACAAATTGTAGATAATAAAAATCCCAGGGCTAAATTTAAAAAATTAGGAATGTTTTAAGAAATTAAAAATTATTGTAAATAAAAAAATACATATATTATTGTAAACAAAAAATATACACTCAATATCTTATCTTCTAATATCTATATTAATATTTATAATATCTTATCAATATCTTTTCTTAATAATATGATGTTGACAATGTAGATGTATCTGATTTTGATGACAATGTAGAAGTAATTGGTATTCATGACAAAATAGATTCTTCTTTCTCTACTCTTCATTACAGTTGTCTGGGTCGGTTAGGTTCTTTCTTTGCTTCCTCTCACACACCAGGCAATCCATGATATGCTCCATGGTTTCTTCCTCTTCTCCACACCCTCAACAATTTGTCTTCCACTCTTCCTAACCTATGTTGATGGTTTCTTAATTTTATACTGTGGCTACATTACATTCTGGCCAGTCTTACCATATCTGTTCTTTTCATTCTTTCTTTTTCGATAATATAAACCGGCACCATCTTGCCTATCGCTACATGTTTCAAAACTTTTTCTTTCTTCCATCTGTTCTTAATCTTTTTTACATTGAGGTTATTGACTGGTCCTCATTCACATTCGACTGTGTTCCGGTCCACTTTTCCTCCTTTATAAGTTTCCTGGTGTGCCATTTCGTTTTTTGTTCATTCATTATTTGTTGACAATATAGAAGAAATGTTGCCAAATGTAAAGGTATGATTAATTCCAGAAAGTTTTTTATGCTAACTACAAGACATATATGACTTTTTAAATAAGTTTTCCAATATTGCTGATGTCAATCTTTTTGTTGCAGTAGGAGAATATGTGGATTGAATAAAACTTGACATAGCTTTTGTTGCCGTAAGTAAATTCAGCTTCATATGGACTGGAACTTAATGGTTTGTTTCAGTAGGAGAATTCTACCAGATATGGATTTGATGGAAGTTACTTGTTTTTGTTGAATGTTTCCTGTTGTAGCTATTTAGTCATAAAACTTCATCTACCATAAGGCATTTGAATATCTGAAATAATCAATATATGTTAAATCCTTACTATTTTGTTATCTAGTTATAGACATTTTTTAAATATGAGATAATGGTATAAAAATATATAGAATTTACAATAAGTACCTATTCAGACATATCAAGTAAAATATGTTTATAATAAATAAAATAATATATTTATAATTGGTATAATATTTTATTAGCCATGAGCAAATTGCATTTTTGCAATTGGTTGATATATATATTTATATATTTATAACAATTGGTTGATATATATATATATATATTCAGTGAGCCTTTAAGATGAAGATCATGATGCAACCAGGCCATGATTTACTAACCATTCAACAGTTGTATGTATTATTTATTAATAGTCCCATTATATAATTGTGCCAGTGGAGATATTAAAAGCTATTTTAAAGTGTGTGTATTTATTGCAATTATTATGTTATAAATTTAATATTCTTACAAAATACTTCTATAAAATAAAATGGTTGCTTAATATTAAAAAACTATATGCAATTTAAAATAAAAGTATAACTTAATTATTTTAAAGGTGTAAGCAACTCAATAAATTACTAAAAAAAATGCCCTGATATGTCCTCCTATATACTCTATGGTAATAATAATGAAAAATGTGGGGCAATATATTCTATTATGGGGCTTTTCTTCGGAACTTGTCAAGTGAATGTGTGGGTGTTAGGTGTTGGCATAATATTATCCCTTCAATGTAGGATATAGTGGGTGTAAACCACAATTTTAAGATTCATATTTGGTTGAGCAATCCAAGATTTATCTGACCAAACATGAATTTCTGTTTGGTCTGACTGATACCAGATTTGTTGGAATTCATGTTTGGTCACCAACATAGTTTTAGCAAACACTTTTGTGGACTGTAGTGGACTATCAAATGACTTTTCCAGGGCTATAACCAAAAACTGGTAAAAACTTTCTTATGTTATTTTTATTTTAATTATTTAAAAATATTCTTACTTGTATGTGTTTATTTGTGTATTCTTTCATAGTTATAATAGGTTATAGATTTAAATTTTAGACAAAAGCTATTTATATTTGTAATTATATGAACATTTTTTATTAAAATTTAATTTTTCAAATGTTGTTATCTTTCATATTAAATATTTATTTAATAATGTAGATCATTTATTTATTCATTTAATTAAAAGTTTTTTTTATTTTTAAAAATTAATTATGATAGAGCTTCAATTATTAATCATTTAGAACCTAACTGTAAGGGACAATTTTCTCATTGGCTAATTAAAATATCTGTCTTACTCAGTCTACTTTTTCATTAGTATGAGAATCCCAAAACTATGAATAATATGGAAAGTCACAAATATTAATCAAGAAAGATATAAAATATAATGTAAGCTTATGCATGAAATATAAATAAATTACAAAATAGTACAAGGGAGCTGATTAGGTAGAGCACAAATGAGTTATTGTTAACCAGGATTATCATCCTGAAAAAGGCAATCCAGTATACAGGCATGAACACATGATGATTTTCCAAAAAATAAAAAATGTGTAAGTGAATAGTGTATCAGGTACATTTACAGAGTTTGCTTCTACCCACCAATTTCGATTGAGTTATAATATGGGAATAATTGAATAAAATGTACTTACTATACAATAGATTTTTTCCAATTGATAGTCCTAGTCTGCATGATATGTCTGGTATGTGATATGTAAAATGTTTTCTTGGAATATAATATCAACAAAGTGGTAAATGAGAATGATGTCTAGTCTAAAAAGGACAATAGAAATTAGACACTTTAGACATACACATTTTCTGATGGTACCAAGATTAAACTTCTCCAAATTTAATATAATCATAATTGTATGTAGTAAATAGGCAAAAATATATCCATTAAGATTTGGTGTATGATTTGAAAATCTGATAAATAATTGTAAATAAAATTATTAATTTAATATATATAATATTTTTTTTTAATTAACCACCTTGACCCCTACAGGGCAGCATGTTTTATTACATTTTAAGCATTTTTTAAAATTTTATCCTAGAAGTCTCAAATAGGGACTATTGTGATGAGTGGCAACCCTGTAAATACAAAAACAATGAAGCTACCTAATCAACATTTAAAAGAATAAAGCAATCTTATTTTGTCCTTACTTTTTTGTGAGTAATATTTAAAATGTGCATATGACAATGGAGCTATTAAAGTACAGTCTAGTCTGGCTAATTGGAACAGTTAACTGTTCTGATTAACTGGAGTTCTGATTAAACAAAAATCGATTTTTAATGGTTCCTATAGGTTGTTATCTTGGAAACAATACAATATGGTTGCCTTATTTAACTCTGGTTCACTATAATAGATAAATTGATACTGCAAAATTAAAAAATACTAAATATTTGTTCATATTTCAATATGATTGATGGACAGGATTAAAATAAGATTAAAATATTTTCCTTATTTCTTATACTATAAATAGGTTAGACATATTTAACTAAATATTTTCAATTAAACTTAATACATAAATAATAAGGCAGGCTTTAGTGGTCTCATTGATTATAAAATGGCACTCCAACATGATGGTGTCAATCTCAAATATACAATAAAAAATGGGACCATGAATTGAATAGTGGTACACACAATGATTGACTCCCATAATGGAGTCAGTCTCCATTATACATACAATATAAATGGGACTGTTATTTGAATAGGTGATGCAAACACTATGATGCAATTTATTATCCTGCTTAGCCTTTTCCTGACAGGCATCGCAATGTTTGAAATGAAATAAAGTTACTTCACCTGACTGGGATTGCAAATGCTGCGATTTTCTGATAACATTAAATGAATGAGTTTCTAAAAATAGTTTTCATAGAAAAAAGTGGAGAGACACATTGAGAGGTTTTGATTGGTTAATGAAAAACAGGCAAAAGTGTATATAGAATCACATCACTAAATAATTTCATTTACAAATTCTCTGCTCACATCAACATGATTTTATACTCACCTACTTGTTTTAATTCAATTATATATTATTATATATTTTATACCTACTATTTGTACTCAGTTATCAATACTATTCTATATATATGATATATATTGTTATATAGGTATACCTACTATTTAGTATTTTAGACTTTTATTCCTTATTGTACAATTTCATATAGTATTGTGAATATCTTATATACATACTACTTATTTGTATACTTATATAGTTATGTCTTCATTAGATTCTAGTGATCAAGATTCACTGGATTCACTTTCGTATTTATCATCCTTCTTGTTTAATCCTTCCATTATATAGATTAGATAAAATCCCATAAGGTTTTTCCTGGGGTAGATCATATGCTTCAAGTCATTTCATTTTTCTTTGTGGGCTGAAGATTTTCACCAATGATCTCAAAAAAGCTCAACTGTTCTGTGCAGGGAGTGAATCGAATAGTCAATTAGTTTTTGAGAGAATATGTGACTGCATCTCTCAAATTGTATTCTTGATGACCATGCTACTTTGGAACTAAATGTCAAAGCATGGCAACAAATTTATAAATGATCAGATTTCAACAAATCAAACATCAAAAACTTAGATTGATTTTCCTTTGTGTTACAGTTATTGGGGTTATAAGTATGAAATTAGATTATCACTTATACCAGCACCATTCATGCATTGGAGCTCTTCCAACAACACCCATTAGTAATCAGCCATCCTAACAGCCACAAAAAAAATTTCAGGAAAATCTATTAAACTCCTGGGACACCTCACAAGTGAGCAGAGCAAACAAAGTATCTCTTGCACATAGCATGACAAATTTTTGAGGTTATTTTTTGTAATACAATAAAAAAAATATTACTTGTTAAAACATAATATGTATAGATGTAATATTTTTAATTAAAAATCTAAAAATAAAGCAATAAATCTTGAATGTAGTTCTTTAATTTGCATTGAACCTGTAATATTAAATAGATAGTCATATAACTAAATAAATTTGTTGGGTTACAATTAATTTTAACATTTAAAAAAATAATTTTGAGAACCCATCTTCAACCAAGAAATTATCCAAGTACCCCCCCCCCATACTTTTTTTATGGTGCCAAATTGTCAATCTTAAAAATTATCAAAATTTCTCTGAAATTTAGGATGCTTGAGTAATGCAAAAAGATTGATTTTTACAAAATTTTACATTTATTTCATTTTAGACTTCCCAAAAATATTGTTCATGAAAGTCAACAGTCTGTGGAATTGAAACTTTGAACAGACAATCTCAATTATGTATAAACACAACACAGCTAGAAATGCCACTGTAATTAAGATTAGTTGCATAATATTGTCAAAGTTCAATAACAAAAAGTTATATATATATATAGAGAGATTAGGTAAATTTGAGTCATAAATCTGTATATAGCTTATTGTATTTCAATTAAGATTTTTTTAATATCTGTATACTATTAAAATATTATATAATATTATATGAGCCTTTGCTACAAATATAATATTTTTTGATAAAATTGTCTATTTAGCAGACAATGAGAATACAAATTCAAATAAATAGCAAACATATAATAATTATATGAAAGTACAATATACCCATACTTAGGTTTATAATATATTCACTTTTTTATAATAGAAAGATTTTTCAATTTTAGTATAATATAATTTTATAGTAGAATTTTACCTATATAATTGTATGCCTAGTTATAGTAATTTTGAAGAATATCCTATATGAAATACAGTAAACATATAATCTCATATAAATGATAAACATGCAAAATATTTAATTGTATTTAAGTATATATACTAGGGCAAATGGTGGTCAAATTATATATAAATCAGTATAGGAGGCTAATTGCATGTGTCAAACTCATATTAGCTCCTATTATAAATTACCCAAAAATAATTAACCAATGAGGACACAATAAGGATACTAACTAATACTTTTTAATTTATATAGCTATTTGGGGAAGTAACTTTTCTGTCCCTGAAGACCATAAAGAAAAGGTTAATACTCTCAGCTCACTCAATTTATGTCATGGTTTAGAGTACAGAAAATGTCCTTGACTATATTTATAATCCCAAAATGAAGGTAGGAATAATAATATATTTATATATAGATGAGCTGTTTCAATTATTGAATGTAAAATAAATTGTAGGTATAGGGATCCTTCTAAAAATTCTGTTCACAATTCATAATAGCCAGTGTTTGGATTAGACATTTTTTCTAATATTGTAGCAATAGGTAAAAAATGAGGGATTTGATTTGTGTTCTGAATAGACAGTAGTTTTAATTGGCCAGATTCTAATTAGCTGGAGTAGACTGTAAAACAAATCACTACAAAATATTCACATATTGTAGTAGGCCAATTCATTTTGAATAAATCATACATTTTTATTTAAAAAGTATGAACACAAAATATATATAGAACTCATGTTAAAGGAAAGATTTCAAAAACTGAAGTATTTGGTTTATTATAAATGTGCACTTCTATAAAATTTACTAAATATTGTAATACTAAAATACTATTCTTTGCTTGATACTTTTATTTTATATTATTTTTTTTATTTATGAATAATTATAAATTCCCTGATTTGATATGAATGGTGTCTTAAAGTTTTAGTAACTGGTAAAAATGGTTTTGAAACAGTGTAAATTGAGATATATAAATGCTAACCAGTAAACAATATATCACTTATATCCTGCTTTATTAATTTTTGACTTACTATTTATTATCCACATTTGTTTTTTTATGGAAATTGCATAAGAATTTAGGGATAATATTTGGTATAACAGAGGCCCAGCCCCCCCATTTTGAAAAAAAAAATTTGAAAATTTTAGCCATATTATATTTTTAAAAAAATTGTTTATTTTTATGATTAGTTATATTAGTTAACTTTTTCTATGTGTTAGGTAGAAAAACTAAAAAGAGCAGTGTTTTACACATAATATAGCATCCAAGAATGTTTTCTTATAATTCTTCACCAACAGTTAAAAAATTGTTCTTACATACTATTGGTAATGAGAAGTATTTAAAAATGACATTATATGTAAAATTAATTTATACTAAGTATTATTTGGAAATTGTATAATAATATATTAAGGCCCATCCCCCACTTAAAAATTGACTGCATAGCCTCTGCTATAATCAATGTAACTATTAAAATTAACCCCATATATAAAAATACCACATTAACATAAAATAAATTTTAAGTAAATTTTAAAGTAAATTTTAAAAATAATATTACTAATTAAAAATATAACTAAAACATCATATACTAAATAAAAATAAATTTAGCAACATCAAAAAATTAATATTAAGGCGTTACTTTCATTCATATTTTTAGGAAAAATAAAATATTACTCACTTAATTCCTATTTGTATATTTTAATTGTTAGTAAATATACAAGCAAAATACAGGAAGAAAATATTTATTTTAAAATCCCACGGTTAAAATTTTAGGTACAATTAAAACAAAAGCAACGATTAAAACTTTAACTGTGTAAGACGAAGACCAACCGGCAAATTATTAAAAGATTTTAGGTCATAAATTCAATTTCGAAAATAATATTATTATTTCGTCAATAAAATTTTAAATTTCAAATCAAGTTTTTTGAATAAGCTTTTAATTATATTTTGAAGTAATGCTTAGATCTATATTTAGGTGATATATATGCAAGTATATTGTCAATATTGGATGTTTATCTTCAGTTAATCTCTCGATTAATTAGATTTAATTTATCACAACAACTGTAATGATAAAATTTTGTAACTAGTTTTAAATTATATGTATTACTCCTTATATTTAAGAAAAATATATAATCAATATAATATAATAGATAATTAAAAAATGCTATCAACAGAATAGTAAATACATCAATATGGTAAGTAAATTACCATAATTAAAATATGCCAGCATTTTATTAAAATACAGTCTCGTCGGAAAGTATTCGGCCAAATGTTAATTATTTAAAAAAAATCAAACAAGAGTATTTTTATTGATTA
>JAUZNC010057178.1:0-13198 GCA_034780395.1 Vannuccia rotundouncinata | reverse complement strand
CAGCGACAGTACAGACAGCACAATGAAGTTATTTTGTTACTGAGGGCATTTCATTGGCTAAGTTCATGCTGTGAACTTATTTAACCTAGATGCGGTGACTTAGTTAGTCACTAAGCTAAGTAGAGTTGTAGACTTTGTTATGAATAATAAATTTCAGAGATGACTTGGCTTAGTTGCTTGCTAAGTCAAGTCACTGACTTTATTAAGTCACCATTATGAATACCAGCCCAGCAATCTAAAATTATTGTATGAAAAATTCTTAGCAATCATGTTTTCTCAATATATATTAGTATGAATTAAAAAAATTTAAGTTTTGTATTAAGGGAAAGCTTATGTTAAGAATGTTATTGTTGGGTGCAGTTTATCAATCCAATCTGCACTTATTTACTAATATGCTCTGCACAAATCACCAATTTATATAAATAATTTTATAAATTTGACTGCTTTATGTTGAATTAAAAAACAAATTATATACAAGCACTTTAATATAATAAATCATTTAATTCAAAAATAACAAAAAAAATAATATTTATTATTTTTAATACAATTATTTTATTTAATAGAGAGCAGTTGAATTTGCAACAGGCAGTGATGTGTAAATTATTATATAAAACAATTCAATACTAGCAAGCAAATATATATATTAGTTATTATTTATAGTAGAATTATTATTTTTTAATTCAACATAAAGCAGTCAAACTTACAAAAATAATATATAAATTGGTAATTTGCGCAGCATATATTAGTAATAAGTGCAGATTGGCAAAATGCGCCCAACATTATCAATCAATATTGAAAAATAGAGTATTAAAAACCAACTGGTTGTGTATCCTAAACTGATCAATATATATAATATATACCAATTATTTTGTAGGTTTGATGTATGTATATACTAATATACCAATACACATTAAATGTTTAAATAAAATAAATGGTTCTGGACCATCAAATTAATTTTTAACTTATATTTAAACACTAATAATAACAATGATGAGTATGTTATGGTATAGATGGTATATTAAATACCGAATTATTGTTTGTTTGTTATGTTGTAATATGTATGGAAACAGGGTAATTATTAATTAATAAAGCTAGAGCTGTTATTTTTTTAATGAGCTAAAGTATTGATATTTCAATAAACAGTGACAGAAATTCTAGATAATAAAACATAATTTGTATATTTAAGTTATGACTTACTTGATTTTAAACGGAATAAACCGTTAACCAAACGGTTAGCCAACATTTTACAATTTTTTGGTCTTTAAGCTTCCCGCTTCACTTAAAATTTGCGTTAGTTAAAACAGTTAAAATAATTTTTTTTAAAACTAAAATTTTACAATCTTAAACAAACATGTTCTAAATTTGTTTTAAAATTTTTTTCATTAAATTAAAACAGACTACGAATTAAAAAAATTTTATACTGATGTAAAATAAAACTAAGTTTGAGAGGAACCTTATCGTAAATCACATCATATATATATAGGACTGGATATATAATAAATCATATCCATAAAAGGAAATTTTAGTTAAATTTTAAATTACCAAACTAGAGAGTGTGATTAATGACATATTGCTACGTTTAGTTAATAAATTTGAATATTTATTAAAAATGTATAATTATATCCCATTCTATAAATTAATGGAAAAAACTATTTTCACGCCGAATAATACAATTCAAATATTCTGATTGTTTGCCTATATTAATATGAACAAGACAATAATTACTAATAATAAAATATGTATATCTATTCAATCGTATAAAGTATTTTTTAGCATTAAATCCGCAGCCCAAATATTGTATCTGAGTAGTAATTAATTCACAACAATGTAAGATAAAGTTAATTTAATTATATAAAATATAATTATTAGTTATACAAAAAAACACAATGATTGTGATGACTATAAAAATAGTGATGATGAATTTCCTTACATACTAGATAGTATAACGTAAATAGTTTTTCTAGGTTCATTTCAAGTTTCAGCGCGAAAAAAATGTTTCACTATTTTAAAAGAGTTTTAAAAAATCGATCAAGACTAGGATAGAAGGGAGGTTCCCCAGTAGAACTAAAACTAACAGCTCCAGCTGCCCCACTGGATACACTTGTGTTAAGCTGCGGAGTTGAGAGGATTTTGTTAGGACTAGGGCGGCTGCCCGACTGACTACGGCGCAATGCACGGTCACAGTGAGTCTGAAAGTTTACAAAAATGAGGAATATATTATATTTAAAAATCAGAAGCGCTTAAGTGGAAACTTAATTATGTGTTAATTTTATACAAAAATGTCTCACCATTTCTGCCGAAAGTCCTTGGGTCAGGTGATGTTTAACCCAAGCTTCCATGGATGGATTATTCAGAACAATCATGGCTTGTGAGGTGAGAAGTGACAGAGCAAGGTCCTGACAACGAGTTACACTCCCCCTTCATTAAAAATATAATCAATGAATAATATAATACGGATTACCGCAATAAATAGAACAGATAAAATAATACCTCATAGCCTTCAGTGAATCTGTGTCCATACTATTTGTAAACTGTTTAGAAGGAGAACTACGACAGTCAATCCTCGTAATCATCTTCCCAGAGACAGTGAGAATGGATAAAAGAAGACCAAACGAGGGCCGATGATCGCTCGATTCTGGACTGGGTGAAGTCATATTGAGGTCAAGTAAAGGGGTCATATCGGACATATCCTCCAACTGTATTAGGGAGTGATGAAGGGGAAGATTGTATTTTCGTATTATGTACATTTTGTAATGGATTTAGCGAGAACTTACTGGCTGATACATAATATCATGAAATGCTGGTGTGATCTCCCAGAGCACGGAGAGAGAAGCCGAAACGAGAGAAATAAGGCCCGCCTCTACCACATTGGGAATGGGGGTCAATCGTAGAGAGTCGGTGGCTTCCTCTGAGGCGAGGGATGGAGTGCGGATGAGAACGGGAGTGGCTTCGGAGGTGGGCTGAAGTTCGCTACTGTTTGAGGAGCCGATTATTGTAGGCTGCGTACCTGTGTATTTAGTAGAGAGAAATAATATAAAGTTGTGAATCAGACCTTAAGAATAATTGAATAAATTGAGAAATTGTAAAAATGCTATATCAAAATGATATTAAATAAATTTTAAAGACAATTTGGAATATATTTTGTTTTGATTCGTTTCGAAAACACAGAAGAAAATAAAATGTCCAACCTTGTGCGTCTAGCATTTGTTGTAGATGTCTGGTATTGAAAAGAAGTGAAGTGGCAGAATACAAGGTCTCTGAAGTGAGTGTTAGAAGATCCTGGACAATCCAGTCAGCTAGGTGTAAGCTCCAGAGATTTCTATCTCCAGCCAAGGACCAGATAAGACGCACCAGTGCCCGCCCAACAGCTAGGTGACTAGCCGATAGAGTCATGTTCCACTGTAGACCGAGCCATCGAAGCTGGAGCCAGTAGCTAGATAGGAAGCCAGCAGCAACTGGGAAGAACGCGTTGCCTAGGTGACGATGAAGAGAGGTGACCAACTCCAGTGTAATGGTCACCATGTCAGACCAGCAGGTTATGGGAGTAGGAGATGTCTGGAGTGGGTGCAAAGAAAACTTAGTAATGCTGAATAATTATAATATTCATAAATACAAGGAGAACAATTAGAAAATTCGTGTAGCATGAGTGGGAGATTACAATGATAATGAAGAAAATGAGATGTTAGTTTCATTCATAAAATTTAAACTGCTCAAGATATAAAATAAATATTTGACATTTTAATATCAGACTACTTAACTAACCGATTTATAAAAAGGCAAAAAATACCGTGACTAGTATATAACGTTAAAAAAGCTCTGAACAGAAACCATTCCTACCGGTCTTTTAGTCCTAGTGGTTCGAACACCATCCATCTGGGTCCACTGGGTGAGACTGTTGATGGCAGGAAGGCACAGCGAGTCCACAATGGGGTGGAGAGAGAGAGAAAGCGCTCCGGAGCGATAACTCGAGAGTTGGGCGAGCAGGGAAAGGATACTCATTGAGAGGGAGAGACCTTTCTCACTCTGAGATGATGATACGAGACGGGAAAAGCGCAAGTTATCAGTTACGAGAAGAATAAATGAATCATGATTGAATACAGAATGATTCTCTAACTGCTAATTACTTACAACCATGGATGACTCGAGAATACTGAGCGAGCTCGTAATAACTGGCGCGATTTTGGTAAAGACCTCGGTCATCTCTTGAGAATCCTCCTCCGTACTGGAGGTGATGCTCTGTTTGTCGTCAATGAGACCACTCATAAGAGTGACGCTGTGAATGAGAACCTGCACAGAGAGAGGAGTCAGAATGAATTATTTCAGGACAACAGATAATAAATTGTAAATAAATTGTACTTACTTTTTCTTCTATGGGGGCCAAAGTTACTTTGAGAGTGAGTTTTTGTGTGTAGAATACACTTGAGTGAAAAAGATTCTGCCAAAGAGACTCATCCTCTGTAAACAAAATGGATTCTTAAAAACTTTTCCAAATGGTTTTCCTACAACAACAGCTTATAATAATGTAGTAATATGACAAAGTTTTAATATACTAATTAAAGTAGAGAGTAACAACAATATATTGAGGATATACTGGGTTGATTGAGAAGTTTGCACTGCCCAAGAAGAAGACTGCAGGTCGCCAGAAGATCTACATGAATGGAGGAGGCAGTGTGACACACAGTTAGAGTCAACTTGGTCAAGAGAGCACTCAGGTTTCTTAGTAGGATGAGCAGGAGGCTTTTATCATGTCTGCATTTTAAATCATATCCATTGTTAGAAATTGTAATAGATTTTAGAACTGAGATCATTTACTTACATGAGCCGTCTCCTTACTATGATCGCTACAGTTGAAGCCAGCTGGCCACCTAGATCCAATGCATCTGTCGCAGAGCCGGTGAGGTCCTGGAAATAGGAGAGTTAGCGCAACATTATACGAATAGAAACCTCTGTTTAAGGTTGAAGTAGTGTATTAAATAATAACTATTTCGTGGTTATTTGGATTTGGATAGTTAACTCATTAAATGATATCCAAGAAAATCAATACACCCACCATGAAGTGTAAAGTCTTGATCAGCGCTGTTACAACCTCTTTTAGAAGGGCACTGCTGATGTTGGGAATCGATGGAGTTACACTAGCGCTTGTGGTGACGGGTGGTCGCGAAAGAGGAGCGGGGCAGTCATGAGGATTTGGCCGAGCAATGAGAACCACAAGAAAGGACTTCCATCGACCGGAACACATGTAGAGCGCTGAGACTAGCTGTTGGCGTTGTTCGGTTTCGTCGGCGACGCCTTCCATTAGCATCTGTTGGTCAGGAAGATGAGAATAATCAAAACTAAATGAATATAAATAATTATGCATATTAATTTCATTAAATGGTTAAAATTATTTTAAAATATTATATTTTAAATTTAGCATAATGAGTACATCAATAAAAATCTATAAAATTCATTTAAGTTATCTCAAGAAGCTATGTATGATTCAAGTAAATTTAATCTTAATGATAAAGCGATTGTTTGGTCTGAAAAATAGTTCCTAACGCTAGAAGCTCACCTGGCAGAAAGATTCATGACACCCGGTTTTGGCAATACTGTTGACTGCATCTTGCACCTGGGGTGTACAGTTCTCCCTGAATAGACACACAAGAGATATTCATCCAAGAAAGAGAAATGAGAATTATGGAGTGAACTTACCAGCCACACGAGTAGACTTCCATGGACAGAACGCTAAATATATGACCAAGCAACTCGAGTTCAGTGACGGTTCTTGGCTCCTGTGATTATAATAATATGACAACACCGTTAGGAAGAACAGTATGTTCTACGAAACTGGATCAATATTCAAGTTTCTACCTGTGTTTCCTTGTAAACGGCAAAGATATCCAATAAGGACTGAGTAAAATTGCCCCAAAAATCAGGACTTGAGAAAAAAGGTGATACATTGTAAATATATTAAACATTTTGTTATTAATTAGACATTAGTATTAGGTTAAAATTGTTAATACCTCTTCTTTATTTCTCGGACAACACTATGACAATCTTGAAGCCATAAAGCACTGAAGAACTTGCAAACAGACCACAGTAAAATTGTCGAAGCATCGTCATCGATCTGAAATTACGAATACAATAATTAGTTAGAAAGAAAAGGATTAAACCGTTTTCTAAACTTTCAGTATGGCCATTTGTGATTTTCAAAAAGGTGATGATAGTAAAGCATTTTGCATAATATTATAGTAAGACCATTGTAGCAAAACAATTTATTTTATTTTTGTAATATAAATTAGAATTAAACAATTTGACTTAGATACGAAATGGTGCCCCGATAAAATCTAATCCTGAACTAGTCCAAAAGAATTTACCAATAAATCTTTCCAGTGCACAAATAAATATAATATTCATTCGTTGTTCTATCTATTAAAAAAAGATTTTTTAAGTCAAAATAAAATATTTCACAATTCGCATGCATGAGGAAGACCACGGACAAACGTTCTGAATATTTATGAGAATTCTTAATTAAATAAATTTCAAACAGTTACATCTTTAAACAATATCTTGACAGACATCCACCAATCCTTTATATACCACACTACAGCTACACTCAGCCGACCTTGGTCTCCCTGACAACAGCTAGAGCACAATCGAGACAACCAGTATCAGCGGGCTCCCCATTGGCCGAGGTCATGAGCAGGTGAAGAAGGCTGGGTCGTCCACAGAGCACGCACTCAGCCAGCAGGTCGAATAGTGCCGACCTCAGGATGGGACACTCAGAGGGCGAGGCGAGACGACGAAGGAAGACGTCCCTGAGGGTGGCTGACGACTCACCAAGGCAGGAGACAAGCGGAACACTCGAGAGCTAAGAGGGAAAAAGTAGATTTAAACAACACCTTCTTTATTAAATTGCCTTTGCTTTCTACCTGGACCATTCTCTTGAGCAGGTTGACGGCCATTCGGGTCATCTTGAGGTGGTAGGGGAAGGAGAGATAGGTCATGAGGGCAGCCATGTAATGCAGTCCTGACTGAACACTCGTCTCCATCAGAGGAAGAAGAGAGGCCCTGGTGCTCGAGTGACTGGTCAAATGGTTGAGGAGTGTGAGAGAGAGCCAGACCACCCTGGAGAGGCGGCCCGAGTAACCCGAAACCGAAAGCATTCTGTCGGAATAAACAAGAGAATGAAGAGTAAGAATCGGAAACACGGCCTCAAGTAGCGACGTACTCATTAGCCTGGTCATTCTCCCGAATAAGAGTTTCCACTGAGATCGAGGAGAGGGCAATAAGCGCCCTGACCGCTGCCTGTGATCCACTGATGAGTCGACAGACGACCTGCTGCACCAGGATCACTCGTCGCCCCCACTCCGCTGTGGAGGGGTGTTGTGTGAGAACCTCGTTGAAGAGGAGCAGACATTTCTCCCCTGGTGATAGAAGAAGAGGTTTCTTAGTGTCAATACTCCTTGGATGCAGCCTAAATATCAGACTGGAACCTACCAATGTCCAGGAGTTCCACATTACTGGCGAACTTCCACTGCTGAAATGAGGCCAACACCTGGTGCACAGTGAAAACTAATCCACCAATCAGAGTGCCCGGAGATGTCGCATCAGCCAATGGGAGAAGGCGATCGGCCTGAGCCAATCCCAGGCAAAGAGATAGATAAGCCTGAGTCACTGGATAGCGACCCTGAGTTTGTTCGAGGCCAAGGAGTTGGTGGATCAGTGAGATGCTCAGAGTGAAACTGGAACGGAGAGAGAGAATGATTCGAAGAATATAGAAGATGTTTTACTTCAATACATTGAAGACTTACTCCTCCGGTAATGAAGTGTCTGAACTATCCCCACCAACACAACCACCGCCCAGAAGCTGCGTGGAGGTGAGATGTGGCAGGAGGCCTACCCGCTGTGTTATCCGACCAATCAACACCTTGTCCACCTGACCGGAGAGAATCATGCCAGCCAATCGGAGAATGTCTGCACAGAGGGACTGTACTACGCTGGCCAATTGGGGTGACGTCGAGTGCGAGAGGCAGACCTGGAGCAGGCCACATTCTAAGAGGGACCATGCTTCTGAGGTGACCTGTGCGCAGCGGTCTTTGTGTAAACCGGCCTAGTTAGAAAATAGAAAAGGTAATTAACACAACAATCAGACGAAACGAGGAAGACGCATGTAGGAAGCACTCACTTTGAGACAAGCGGCAGTGAAGGAGATGACCTCTGACAATCTCTCGAGGCGTGTTGTGTTTGTTACCGGTCCTGACGGTGAAACACAGTTCGCGGACTGATCAGTGAGAAGGTCGTGAACTAGAGCCAGCTCTCCCAGAATGACGTCCCAGACACTGTAGTCGAAGGACCACACCATTGCAAGATTACCTGACGATAACAAAAGAAAGGTTTCATCATCACAATAGTTAAACCGGAAATTTCTTTCAAAGGACAATTTTTTATTATATTTTATGTTAGTGGGGCGATTTATAATTCCTTAAACAGGTTCCTTACACTTTAAAAAAAAATAAATTGCAAGACATTTCCAGAATTTATAAGAATGTTTGGGTAGAATTTTCAGTGAGTTGAATTTTTTAATTTACAAATGTCCATACAAATGTCTTACCATGATGTAATTTGTGTTTTTAACATTATGTATTGCATATCGGGAGAATTTGTATGAATGTATTGATGGGAACTGTGAGATTAAATATAAAGATATCTACGAAATTAGGTAGTTATCCGCTACCACCGCTATCACCAAATGTCGACTACGGGCCGAGCGGAAATAATTACTTAATTATTTTCTAAACAAATAAATAAATAAGTCAATATTACTTAACGAATAGAATTTATTATTAATGCGATATTTTATTAACTTACACAGTGATCCCAATCAACAGGAAATCAAATTCGTATTTATCGTCGCTGTACCCCGATTCTCTTACTTAATCTAAAACTGAACCTTAGCGTACGGTTCTCACAAACTTTCTGTAAACTGATACACTTAACAAACATAATTTCATTTAATATTTTCGAATTTGAATCTCACAGTAACAATGCAGGTATGGTCCGCCACTTGTCACAACATGATACTGAAATCAATATGAGTGTTGATAGATACACGGTAAGCGTAGGCCTATAATCAGCGCATAGCGCTCAAAATTTATGGATTGAAAAGCTAAGAATGCATAAAATATTGTATAATATTGTGCAGTAATTGTTTTAAAAAAAATTTTACACAGACAAATATTATTTTTTTTTGTAAATATCCTACTTTGACACATTTTCCTAAACTCATAAATGACGCATTTTGAGCCACTTGGACCCAGCCTGCAATGCAAAATAAGATTATCTAAAAAATGAGGGATACAAATATTTTTTTAAAGGACATATCTTAAAATTCTAGAATATTGCCAGGACCATTTGATTATTCAGGACATTCAAGGACAATCCAGGACCGTATAAACCTTGATTAATATTCTTTCCTTCTTCACTTACCCTGACTGACACCCTCTGTACCTGAAGGCAGGCATACCCCCCTCTGGTAACCGTAAGGGTAGCGGGACTGTCTCAACTGCCAGTCGTGACCATGGCGATTTTGACGTCCCCCCGTAGAGAGAAGAGCTTCTTCGGGTAGCGAGTCCACACAGTCAGCGAAGGTGGAGAGAGAGGAGAGGAAGCTGGCGACAAGTTCGGAGTTGGCAGAATCATCGGTCATCAGGGAGGTGCAGAGTCTCACCAGACTGAGGTCACGGGGAAAATCTGCGAGAAAATGCAAAGGAAAATTATCTTTTCTGACAAGTTGGGTCGAATAGGTAGGTAGGTATAAGACCAAATTTTGGATGAATACGGAATTAATTAGAGCAGAGCTGAAAATTGGCAAATAGTAGCATTCAACATATATGAGTAAGCGCCTGTTTTAGTGCCAAAATATCACTTTTTGACCATTGAGTGATTTCTGAATATTTTCTATTCATTTTCCTATCTGTTGGTAAAACATTTATAGGGTCTCTGGTGCTTCTTTTGAGATATTTCTAAAAACATAATTTTTTGATATGTTCATTTTTTAGAAAAATGTCTGTGACGTCATACATTGAATCTTTATATACATGTTTTTATCTATTGGTAATAAATTAATATTATATGCATCCAAAATGTACCATAAAGCATTTATTTGTGATTTAAAGTTTATATGATAAATAGAAGCTGATATTTTACAAATATTATTTTACAGCAGCCATTTCGAGCCACTGTATAATTTTTTCGTCAAAGTATAATGTTGTGTATGTTGGATATGTTACTCATATATCTTTAATGTTACTATATACCAATTTACCGCTTTGCCCTAATTAATTCCGGGTCAAAACCTAATTCGACTAAGCCGCAAACCTTTGGCAAGATCATCCATGAGAATGGCGAGACCAACAACCGACTTCCGCCGATCGTGGGCAACAACAACCTCCAGCACAGCGGACAGGAGGGCTAGCAGGGGGACCCTTGCCTCTCCCAACGACTGCAACTCCACTTCGGACAACACCGCGGCCAAGAGGTCATAGAGGAGGGAGTGGGCCGCCACAGACACCAGATTCGCGCCACCAGCAAGAGGCGGTTGCTGTATCCGATCGAGCAGGTGTGAGAAGACGTTCAATTGACGGATAGCGAGGTCACTCATGTGCTGAACACTAGAACAGGTGGCGGGGGGGTTTGTCGTGGCGAAAATCAGTTGGGTAATGGCCCCGAGTAGGATGAGGGGACCGTGACCAGGTCGGTCACCCAAGCCGTTAATGGCGGTGCACAAATGGCGGAGACTCTGCTGGTTCTTCGAGAGGAAGTGGCTACAGAGATAAGACGGTCCCAGATAAGAAAGGCCGAAAAAGTCTATCAGAGTATGGAATCCGGAGATCTTTGCAATAACTGACTTACGCAGACTTGTCAATTTCAGTAAGGGATTCCAAATTGCACAATCGAGTAATTATGAGTGTTTGAAATAGTCTGCAACAGAAAGTTAATAAAAGAAGCGATACATTAAAATTTTTTTCATCATCATTGAATACTGATTAGTTAATGACACTCACGTTATTTTCTCAATAAGACGCTGATGCGAGTGCTTCATAAGTGGGCGTAGAATTTTAACTGTTCTTCCAAAAGATTCGGACTGTTAAGATCAAAATTGTATAATTTAAAAACAAAGAATTTCCATCACATAGAGAGGTCACGTATTTCATTTTCGGTATAACATTGGACAAACATACAAGATACTAACCTTAAACAGAGCAACTATACTATCAAACTGCTTCACTGTAGGAGCTGAACAAGAGAAATATCCCAGCATTAGTGTCTCAAGAATCTCTAATTTCTCAAGAAGACATTGTTGTAAAAAAGCTTCCATTTCCTCGTCTTCCTGTAAAATTATTAAAAATATGAATGGTTTCATTGTCATTCGAGTGTTTAATGAAATATAAAAACAAAAAATTATCGTCTGTTTACTTACATCACATATTGATATGCGCTCTGTCCAATTTGGCTCACCCATATCAGCAAGAATTTTGTAATCATTTAAAACCTACGAGAATCAAAATTTATAGTTATACAATTTGTAATTTTAAGAAAAACAAAACTATTTTTCACCAGATCAATCAGTTCCTCACGTTCCTTCTTCCCAGTAGCCACAAAGACAATATCAGAGAGGACTTCCCAGTTGTCATGCCAACCAGAAAATACCAGTTTGTATAGTCGTAACAGAGAGAGACGTTCCTCATAGTAAAAATTACGAATTCTATGCATCACTTCTAGAGTGGCATGACCACTATTTAGTAGAGCCTAAAAGAGTACAATAATTTACTTTTTGGTCAGCAATGTCGCATAAGATAACCATCCATATATTATATTAATAGCCAAACAATTAAAATTATTTGGCTGTTTCTCCATTTTTGGACTTAACTAACAAGAGAATATTCAAGCTCACCTTTAGCTGACCTTCCACTAAATGTCCATCAGATGACAAAAATTGTACAAATAAAGTATGAACAACTTCTTCACTTAAGTTCTAAAACATAGTTTACAAATTACAATACAATGAAAAATACTAGACTATTAAAAGATCTTTATATATTCATGCAGATATAATTTGAGTATATTAAAATCCATAAAACTGAACCAAACTCACAAGATATGAACACAATTTTGTTAAAAACTTTGAAACATAGTCATTAAGCTTCTTTTTAGCCAAATAACCTTCTGATTGAAGTCTAAAACACAATATATTAACATGTTGTGGTATTTATACATTAATAAAGAAGAATAAACTCTTACTTATAGGGTTTAAAGTAACCAAGGCCATCTTTTAATTGCTTTTGAACCTTACAAATGACTCCAGTAAGTGTTTTCTGTAACAATAAAAATATCAATTATTATATGTTTTATTCCTAAATAAAGCAATATTATGTGCCAGACCTCATTTGGAGAATCATTTCGGGTGACACAAAATGTCAAAGCTTCTAAGCAAGACCTGAAACATAAATATATGAAAACTTAAATGATCCATTGTGATTATAGTTACATTGAATTGACACTCTCCAAAAAGAATGGAATACAATATTTTTTTCCAATAATGCTTACAAATCAAATTTTCAGTCATTTAGGTTCTAAAGTTTTCTAATATAATTATTTATTTTTAAATATTATATAATATAAAGACATATATTTTGAAGACTATGAAAAAAGAATGTGAAATATATACTCTATTTAGTCATTAAAGGTTGAGAAGATTTTTTTTTAAATTTTTAGATAGTTGCTTTATAAAAATATGATTTATATGGAAGAAGTCAAATTGTATGAACTCATGGTCAAATAAAGTAGATTACTTTATATATATATAATGTTGTTATCCTTACAAAAACTGGGAAATTTTAGAAGTACAACTTTGTGTTACCAGCAATCTTGAATATATTATTTTCTGTTTTTCATGATTGTGTAACTGTTTTAACTTAATATTGGTAACATTTAAGTTATGGAAAGTTCAATATCTACCATACCATTTTAGCTTAAACAATCACAGATTCTTCATGAATGGCTACACATCTTGATTTTTTTCTAGATTGTTTACTTAAATGGTTTAATTATCACTTTTAAAAGAAATGTTTTAATACCACATTTAACCTCTTCCTTACGGTCTTCAGGGACAGAAAAGTTACTTCCCAGAACGGTTATATAAATTCAAATTTGTTAG
>JAUZNC010057177.1:0-13203 GCA_034780395.1 Vannuccia rotundouncinata | reverse complement strand
TTTATATCTATCTATATAATAATTTAAAACAACATTCTTGTATAGATCAATAAAGTGAAATCTCCTGTCACTTAAACTACAACAACCATAATAATATTATGATTCCTTATTTATACGATTTCAGTTTATGATCCTGGTTGTATCAGTGCAATACAAAAGATATTTACATTTTAAAGATGACACAAATTCTTGGCTAAGCTTCCTCATAGTTTATAGAACAAACAACCTATAGTCTTTTTATCTTGTTGGTTTGGTTGTACCTCTATGAATTGTCAGTTAAGCCAGCTTCAGTCAAGAAAGACCACACCTCAGCCCACAATCAATATAACGGTTAAGATCAGACAACTAACTGAATTTGTGTACCTAGATTCCTCTTATTTTCTTTCATTAATTAGTTCAAAGCGATCAACTCTCTGAGTGTCTACAAACTGCCTATGAGAATACCTATGAGCAGGCCAACCAGTGAATCCAAACATAAAGAGCACTCACTCACAATGACATCAAGATATTATGAATTACTTTCAGCCCGACCCTCACAACAGTATTCTAAAAACATAATAATACTTTGACCAGCACCAAAATCAGATGTGTATTCTTTACAAATTAGCAGAAGCCATAATTCAGAATAATATGATAAGAGTCATTATCCAAAAGCCGACAATTAAAGTTATGCTGAGTATTAAGGTTATAATATAGGTATTGAGTAGAGATCAGGGATTGCAATCTTTTCAGTTCAATTAGTCAACAATTGTTTCAAATGACTGCTAAAATGAAGTATTTGAGTGACATGGAACTAGCATAAAGTACACCGAGGATCGTCAAATAACCAATCAATCAATAATTTAGAGAAATTCGTTGACACTAATAATAATCAAATTATTCTTATAATTATTTTTTAATCAATTAATTTAAATTTGTTCGTTGTTCCTTGACTCCATTAACTGTCAAGGTAATTATAGATTATCTTCAGTATATATAAGTAAATTGTTATGCATTAAGTCTTGCCTTACGTTATAACATTATTTAATAAAAAAAAAATGTTTTGGCATCCCATATTCTGTCTTAACATATTGTGTATTTATAATTTATAAAAAATAGTACATTCAAGGACCATTGAATACACTGCAATTAAATTTTGAACATTGTTTTTTTCAATCAAAAATGGTCTCAACTTAATCGAGTTTAATAGTACGTACACCAATGATAGATTCTTCTATAAAGTTTATTTGCCTAAAGCTATGGTGTCGCCAAAGAATTACCCAATATTACAGAGCCAAAATAGAATGTGTGTATTTTTCAATGAGCAATTATATAACACGATTAAACAAACTCCCCAAATTCACTGTAAATTACACTTCCAATTCGAACAATATGAGTAGTTGTATTGTGTCTACGTATCATATTTCGCCACCTGATCACCCAAAATGTGTTATGTATTTATTTCAATGTAAAGTAAAACTTAATTTAGCTCGATATCTGCAAACATTTTTTTAAACATTCTTCTATGCCAATGAGAAACTAGAATGGAAGTATCTCTTAACTTATTATTTTAAAATAAGAAAACCAATATTTATTTATCGTCGGCCACATTACCATTCTCTAGCCTAAGGTTTTCGTTCATTTTTAATTTAGATTTTAATTTAATGTCAATCAGCCCCGGTATCATGGCTATCTGGAAATATATTTCATGCAAAGACGCCAATATCGTGATATACTACCAATCCATGAAGGAGCTCCATGCGTATACGGGGACGCGAATAAGTCCAGCAACTCTCCTTTATGGCGATGTGGTTGTTGGGGAATTCCGCATCGTTCTGGAAGGAACTGTTTTCCACGCCCCTACAACATTCTCGCAAGTATTGCAACATTTTTTCAACGTTATGTACTTTTTCAATACAGAATACCCACATGAGTGCCGTGCTTTTTAAAAAAAATTACAACATATTTTAGTAGACTCTTCCCACAAAATCGGAATTAGGGCTTCTACATTGTTGAAAGCGATTTCATTTATAAAAAAGAACTATTTTTAACACTGTAATACACATGTATTGAACAATTGATTGGATATTTGAGTGTTATTTACATCAGTACTTTATAATTATGTATTTCTGTATTATAGTTATAAAATCAGTTATTAAAGATAGAATATTTGAGTATTCTGTGCAAAAACAGTGTGATATTTATCAAAAACAGTGTGTCCCATTTTCTACGCTGTTTTTGTGTGATTTCAAACAAGTTAGTGTAGGAAATGGGACACACTGTTTTTTATTAATATCAGACTGTTTTTTAACAGTGATAGCAAGGTAAAATAGGGAATAATTTGTATGTATAAGTTAATGTTTTTCCACGTTTTAGGTAGCCCTTTTATTACCTTAATTTATCGTTATGTAGTTGATTTAATATTTCAAATAGGTAGGATTTTTGTAACAGAAACTTCCCGTATTGAGACTCACCTCCAAGTCCCCTTTCCCGATGCCATTGAGAAGAACACCAGTCTCTGCCGGCACAGAGCATGGGACCCCTCCATCAGTTCGAGTACACCCCAGCCGTACAAGATGGTTCTGTATAGAAGCTATCTTCTCCTTGGACTCAGTAAGAAGTCCTTTGGTCTCGTTCTTGATTCGTCGTTTGGTACTGCTTGAGTATTCTTTTAGAATCCGTTCCAGACCCGACTTTTTCTGAAACGAAGTTATAGACAACCTCCAAATATAATTATCTCAAATTATATAAAGTAATTTAATTTATCGGAAAGATATAAAACTATAAATAGATGTTCATTTAATAAAAACATAAACTGCAAAAGTCGAACAATTACCTATCTGATAGAAAATATTTCTTTCTATTCAATAATTCTAATTAATTATTCTTTAAAATGTTCCCTAGCATAAAAGAAATGTTAAATAATTCAAGCTGAAATAATCGGATGACTTACTGAATTATAAAATTCGATTTAATTTTCAGATTAAGCTTTATTTAAAGATAATCGTGCATTCTTTATAAAAACGAAGTATTATATTTCAGATTAATTATTAATCGATATATATTTAAATATTTTTTAAAAATACAAAAACATAAAATTTAGAATTCCTTCAAAAATTAGACAATATATCCTCTTCATTCTATTTATGTAATAATATTAGAACACAATACACTGTTATTCAAGCAAATATAAAAATACAATTAAAAAAGTTCAATAGAATCATTATAAATAGCTCTCTTAAAAAAGATGCGTGGTTAAATATTGAAGAACAAGTATGATTGACAGATGTAGGAGTCTAACAGAATTACATTAATTGGTTGTATCAATTTAGTGTATATAATTAAGACATATTAAAATAGCGCATCAAATCTGCTAATAATGTTCAACAAAGATTCCGAATGTTGCAATATATTGAAAATTATTACCGGCAGAAATTTTCATATAAACGAACAGCTGTTCTATATTCATATTTCACTGATTGAGAATGTCTCCATAATATAGTTAACTCGCTGCGCAATTCTATTTTGACTTGAGTTGGAGTTTTGTCAGAGAATATAATAATTATTTTAATAACGCACTGGTTAGGGTTCCTTTAGAATTACAAATTTCGATTGAGAACCAGTCCTGAATGTCTCTGTAGTATAAAACTGTCGCTGCTAGAAAAATTAATTGATAAACTAATTACAAATGAAATATATAAGACTCAACTTTGCTTAGTATATCAATTATTTCGATTCAATGATTCAGTACAAGTGAAACGAATATAAAATATTATTTTCTCATAATATTGTAAAGTCAAGAAAATCGTTATAAAGCAGACTTCTATAAAGCATCGCTCGATCAGGTTACGTTAGCTAAAATAATCTGAACAAAATAATGACATGTTCCAATTTCGATCACAATATAATTCTTATATTTCGAGCCAAATAAATGCAACGTTCAATCTTCAATTATAATATTATTTTCACGGACGTTGTCTTATCAGACATTCCTTCTATAATATGCTACGAATTCTAGCTACCGAAAAACTATTTTCAGACGAAGTCAGATAAGAAGTCGCAGATAGTTGGGGACGGTTGGGATTGAAATATATTTTTGGACTATATTTAGGACCCATTTTTATATAAATCCCGAGACATCAATAAAAACTGCGGGAATGGAAATCGGTCAACCCGATAGAAAGTAGAAACTCGGATTAAACTTGGAATATACGTCAAAGCCACAAACCAATCCATACAAAATGCAATCAGTATTGGCATGATTAATTTTCTTAAAAATAAGATTTTTTAACGATTTGATGGACCACGTCTAGCGTCAAAGGTGATGAAAAAAGACAGGATGTTTTAATATACCTTCATTTCAATGTCCAAACGACGAAGCAAATCTTTGAAATGTGCCTGATCAGATCCACTTTCACGCGGGCAGGATTCTGATGTTCTATCAGAGAGGTATTGATCCCCTGAAAAATCGATATTTTACAAATTATCAAAACCAATATATATTAAGAAAATACCAGAAAAGGACAGTTTAATCAAACACTAAAAAATCTGATATCTTCTATGAGGATAAACTCCAAATTACGTTACTGGAAAATAAGTCTCAACAGTTACATAATATAACTTTGAAACTGCGGTCCTCATACCAAAAAATTGCACAACTGACCATTATAATATCTACAACTATTTATTATGATCCGTATTAGTTTCTGATAAATATCTTAGAATAAACAAAATGCTTCAGAAAAGACGTCAATTTTGAATACCACAGTCTATTAACATGTTTAAAATTAGAATATTTGTAAAAGATCGTTTTCACTACGTAGCTAGTCCAAATTATACAAATTGAATGTGGCACATGTATAAAAAACCAGTCGACTGTCCCGAAATGCTGGCAATATCAGAACTATATGGATCAGCGTTAGACTTTAGCTAAAAAGAGACGTGATCAATATACACACTGGATTCGATGGAGAAACTGCCAACATTAAGTGACGAAAGTGGGCATAGGGAATTAATTAATTGCTGGGTTTACTTATAGATAACTGTTGTTTGTACATACTTTATACCCAGTCTTCTACTGAAATGAATAATTTTATATTCAACATTCCATAAAGTCGATCTAAAAATAGCTCCCCCTAAATCTACTTTAATGGTCATAAAAGGTAGCGGCTCTCTATAAGCCGTTGTTGTCAACATCTTTAATTATATAGCTGCGAAAATTGTCAAGATGTGCTGATTATAATCTCTGACAGAGCTCTTTCTTAAATTCGGTTTTCAAAGGTTGACACGACAAACCATAAATATTAAAAACTAGAAGGAGAAGTCGCAAAAATCCGTGGTTATTGGAAGAAAGGAAGTCAAAAAATTTGCTTTTGTCATTAACAATAAACTATTTTTTACTGTAGAAAAGACGAAGCTTTGAAATTGTTTACGTGACCTTTAAAAACATGGTTTCTGGAATAAAATATGGATAACTATGAAGAATTTTTCACAAAACAAGCATTTGGAATTAAAAGATGTATAACTAGATGAATAAACACCGATTACACCACGCCAGCAACCATATTAGTATTATTTATTTTTCCATTACAAATTTTATTGTAAATATAGTTTCTAAAATTAATAAAATATTAATGAAGTTAGGAATTATACCCTAACTAGTGAGTTTTGCAAATCAAACGTTAAATAGATTTATCGACAAATAAAAAGCGGAATAAAAAATTAATTAGATTATAGGTATTTCAACTACAGTACAGATCATCATTTTTAAAGATATTGGAAATCATACTCTCATATGAATATTTTAAAAACTAGGCTGGATAAAAGTTTTGAAAAAGAACAGTAATTCAGTTAGCAAGCAAACTGTTAAGGATATATAGAGGGTACGTATATAACGGTTGAAAATAACCAATATCATTATTCTATCTATAGTAACACACACACTCTTATTGGAATGTTCATTTCGATACGAGAGAGACGCTGTAAGAGACAGGGGAGTCATCCAAAAAGGGGAGGCCTAGTGACATGGTTGGCTCTGTATAAGTACAAAATCTTAGGATATTGCGGTATAACCCAACTTAACCAGATGCGCACAATCAATATACTACTATAAATTATAGACAAATACTCCGTTCAAGGTCTTTTTACTATTCGTGCGGGTCGTGTTCTGACTGTGCAGCAGGTATGTGCATGTAGAATATGGTGGAAATATGAGACTAGGCTAGCGAGTAGGAAGTAAGAGTGAGAGATGATTTATGATATGAGCCACTTATTTAAGTGACAAGTTACCAGGATAGTTGTTTTACTAGTAGTTCTAGAGTTATAATTGAAAAACAAGTTGCCACAATTTGGTAACAGAAGTTTTCAAGTTTTGACATTTCACACACAAATTGTAAATAAAGTTTTAGCTACATACTTTTATTTTAGTTAGAATATATAATATATAGTCAAGAATTACAATTTTATTTCCAAAAATATATAGGTACCTATCAACAAAACTAAATATATATTATTACTTAATAATTAATAATTAAAACAATTTGAAACTAAATATCAATAGGTTTTAAAAATTATTAAAATAAACATTTTGTTTTACGAATAAATATTTTAAAACATATTTATAAATCAATAATTTGATTTCCGGCGTAAGATAAAATCTACTATATACAGCGACTCATCAAAACGATATTGATTTAGGTAACGAAATCATTGATTACATAACTTTATGGAATTAAATAGAAGTTTATCATTCAGAAATTCATAGTGAAAAACGAAACTTCAAAATTGTTTCTTATAAATATTTAATTAATTCAAACGTTATGCATGCAATCACTTATCGTAAAATTCTCTATTCTCACCATTCCTAGGATTATACTGTCTAAGAAGGAGAATATTCGTGTCCAATTCGTCCAACTCTTGCCTCAAATCGGTCAACTCAATGGCCAGTGCACGGGTCATGGAAGAAGCGGCCCCCTTACCACCACCAACCTGCTGGGCGATCTTCTGTGCACCAGCCTTCACCTTGAGTGTCTTGTGCAGTCGAGAGCGTAGCGCCTCACGACACTTCTCAAGGCGGACTACGAGCTGCGGATAGGGCAGACAGGAGTCCAGCGAGTAACGTTGTGTCAGGTCGGCCAAAACAAACACAAGATTTTGACTCTCCTGGGATGCACAAAAAACCGATAATTGAGTAGAATAGCAGTTTACATTTCATAGAGTAATAAAAGCAACAAAAATAATTTAAATATAAACAAAACGATGTAAAAAAACAGTTAGTTCAATTAATTAGTATCCTGTACCTGAAGTACACATAATAGTAACTTCACTTAATTTACAAGTAGGTACATTAGTGTTGTCAAGAATATGAAATGATTCATAAAAAGATAATTATTGATTTTAAAATCAATGAATGCAATACCTTAAACACTACCTACAGATAAATTATTTAATAATTGTAATTCAATTTTTTTTAATAATTGTTAAAAATAAAGTTATATGAATACACTATATAACACAATTTTTAAAAAAAATTTACAGAGAATCACATTCATTACACTTATATTACTAACTCAGTATTTCTGCTAAATTAAATTACAAAAATATGAACTAATATTGACATACCCTGTTCAGTGATCGAAGTGTTACTGACATCTGAAATGTAAAATAATATAACTATAATGATAGCTTAATACAGCATTAGACTATTTGTACAATTGCAGATGTTTCAGACTTTATTGCACTATAAAATATTAATTGGTACAAAGTTAGATATCTTCTAAAGATGTATACATATAAACAATGACTTTTTAATTATATTAAAAACAAATTTAATAATATGGTCAAAATAATAAAATATGATTTGATCTGTCCTCCAAGACGTTTAAGCTGTGTTGCACTTATTACAAACGCTGCTTGAGGGCTGTTTGGGAATGTCTTTGGTTACAGTGTGAACATGTTTGATCTTTAAATTTGTCAATTATTATGGCATGATTTTCAAATCTTTTCCAACTAGTAGTGGACACATGAATATGGATATTTTATTTAAACATTAATAATTATTTTATTAACACATAAATCGGACCTCTAACCGAATAATGTTTTCACATAATAGTTAACTAAAAATACCAGTAAAAATAAAAGAGAACAGGCCTATTTGTCCCCCCCCCCCCGCCAGATAAAGTATAACAGCCCAAGAATCATTTTTTAGAGATATAAAGTAAAAAACTACAATAATTAATCCTAAACCATTATTTAAATTGATGTGATCAATATTGAAAAACTAGTTGAATTATTAAATATTTGTCATTTTAGCCAAAATTTTGCCAATTATGTATGTGACAGTCTTGTGTAGGTTGGTAAAAAAAACATATTCTTTTATTTTAGGTAACTACAGAAGGTGCTACAAAAGATGTTACAAAATTCAAATAAGATGTATATGCAATAAAAATAATGCTTTGTTATTGTATATGACCTTAACAGTGAGTCTATCAAGTTTTCCATTTAAAATTCCAGAAGTTTTCCAGGAGATTAAGGGAGACTTCTCAAAAATTTAAAGTAAACATAATAGCATAATATAAGTGTTAGTAAAATAACTTAATATGTAAACAGTAAAAACTTTTACCAAAAAATATACATGTTTACTTCTATACTCAAGCAATAATCAAACAAATATTTTTTTTAATGCATGTGAACAGAAGTAACCATTTTAACCCTTTAAGTGCTGTAGGATGAGTATACTAAATTAAATATCTTACTATTTGAATAATTTAAAATAATATTTAAATTAACAATATTGGATAAAGATGTTTTCTGTTACAAATATGTGCTTTTAGTGTTTTTAACAATTTGCTTTTTTTTAACTGCATCCACCTTTTCTGCAAGAATTATCTTTTCATGCTCCAGTGCTTGGAGTTCTATCTCCAGTTCTGTCTTCCTTTTCCTGGAGACTTCAGTGGCAGAAACTCATTCAGAACTTCTTCTGTAACATCAGTGCCCTCTTGTGCCTTTGAGAAGAAGCCTTCACTGATGTGAGCAAAGTATTGCAAAACATGATATACTGTCCATTGAGCAACCACTGTATGTGTATATAAATAATTATATAACAGGAATATCATAATGACTTGTAACAGCACTGAATTTTATTGTGTAATATATAGTGCCCTTTTCATATTTTATTAATTGAAATTTTTAATGACTTAGGGATTTTATTCATGGTTAAAATAGGTACATTAAATTTATATTTTATTGATGAAAATATTTTGTAATTATTTGTTTAAATTTAATGAATCTCTATGTATTACAAATTTACAAAGTCAATAAATCAATATGGTTAATTCCATTTGTTATGCTTGTTTCATTTTACTTACTTTTTCAATGTTTCTGGTTAACAGAATGAGAGCAGCCTTTTTTATACTACTATTTTGTTTTAAAGTTATCTACTATAGTGTTAGAGGTAATAATATTCTTAAAATAAACCAATATATTTAATCTTGTGTTAGGCTTATTTCAAAATGAGATTTAATTTTTCAGATATAAATTACAAACTCAAATTAATAAATGTCTAGTGGATGAAATCTTTCAAAATAACATTTATCTATACTTAAATATTTGTTCTATGCTTCAATTTTTTTACTCTGATACAAATTTTATATATAATTGATAATATACCTAAATTATAAATTTTTATGTTATGCTCATTTTGTTATGTTTGTTTCATTTCAAATTTATATTGAAATACAATTCTATATATCCTTAATTTGTAAAGCATTGATAAATGAAATGTATAGTTTAGTAACCATAAGAAAATTATAGAAAAGAATACTTTGAGGATTGATCCCACAATTTTCAGTTAAATTTACTGCATTCACTTCCTTAGCAATGTCTCTCCAGGTGCATTCTTTTACTTTAACAATTCAATCAAAATTCATGTTAGATTTCAAAATATCCTATCTATTCAGACACCCATCAATTAAAGAGTATCACTCTTCTTCTGAAAATCTTGGAGCACATTTTTTGCTCATAATTATATAATGAAAAATATATATGACAGCTGTAAGTTAAATTTACATGTCAGCTGTAAGTATATAGTTAAGATTAATTAAATTTCCATGAATCAAAGCACATGTAACCTAAACTGTTTATATTAAAGAGGAAATTCCATGTTTATGAGCACATTGATTATGATGGCTTAATGAGTGCATCTTCTGAACATCTTTTATGAGCCCTCAATAAAATAATTTAGTGAGAGGCTCATTGAGTGCATTTATGAGAGTGTCTTTCAAACACCCTCCAGACCATCATAAATAATTAGCAATTAAAAAAATTGTATTAAAAAAACATTTTATAATTTCCTTTTTATCTCAAATCTATGGAATTTACTATATATATATAAACATACTCAACACATGTATATTTAATTTATTATTTATAAGAAAGTATGGTAAATATGCATTTTAGCATCAGAATTTTTTTTATAATATTATATAGTTACTGACTGAAAGGTGTGGTAGCCGGATCTCAGGGTTAGAAATAAGATTGTTAAAAGCTTTGTATTGATTTTAATATCCAATATAATATAGTTACTGACTGAAAGGTGTGGTAGAATTAAAGGTAAAACTATAACTATAACAGTAACTATATAATATTGGATAATAAAATCAATACAAAGCTTTAAACAATCTTATTTTTAAGTTTCTAACCCTGAGACCCAGCTCTGCCAGGTCTACTACACCTTTCAGTCACCTACTACTACACCTTTCTACTACACCTACTACACCTATTACAAAAAATTTCAGATGCTAAAATGCATATTTACCAAAATTATTTTATAGCAGAAAGGTATGGTCCAATATGAAATATTCCCAATAGATTGTTTATATTCAGAATAATTTAATTGAAAAATTATAAATTTAGTGTAGATTAAAATTGGACATATAATGGACCTGCCTTTATTATATTAGTGTTTGTAATATAAATCAGTTGATCCAGTAAAACAGCATAAATTTATTTTTTTATTATAATATATATTCTTATTAAAATTGGCATAAAATTAAATAAACTTTTTTGCTAATTTCTCTGTTAATTCTGAATTTTATTTACTATATAAAATGTATTGCTTCAGCCAATTTTGAATTTTATTTAATATAAAAAAATTATTCCTAATAATAAAATAATAATATAATTTCAATATATATATTATTTATATATCATAAATGGTCATCTGTAGGTATCAAGAAGGATTTCTAAAAATATTTTAAAATAAAGTTTAAAAAATAAAAAAAAGTTCTGTATATGATAGATATAGGTTATAAAATATGAAGTAAAAATAAGACATTGGTTTTAGAGCCAGAAAAACTTTTTAATTTATTTTAAACAATTAAGAGGATATTGATTCAGTAGTTGTATATATTATTTAAACTGTTGTTTCTGTTATAGCCAACTCTCCAATTTTGATCTCAAGATGTGTTCAAGACTGTTACCATTGTAATATGTTATGTATAATTAACTTTAATATTCTTACATTAGTTATTTATGTATAGTAAATAAAATTAAGAAATTTATTTTAAAAAAATAAAATTCCTATATTATCTAGTAAAAAAAGTAGCAGTCAATTGACAATAAAAATTAAACCTATTTTTTCATGTTTCTTTATTATTTGTAGTTTTCATATTATTTGTATAGTTTGTGATGAAATATCACATATAATGTATAGTATTCAATCTAAACTATTTAATAATAGTATATAATACTTAGTATGATAAAATTATAGTTTAAATTAAATATTTTCAGAATATTTGAAATATTCTAGACACCAATGATATTTTGTAAATGGTGAGAATGATTCTCAACACCTACGAGATAATTTATGCATGTCAAGAATGATTCTTGACAGTTAAGACATTGTATTATTATTATTATTATTTATTTTTAATATTACTATTAAACATTATTATATTTTAAATTTAATGTTTAAAAATATTTTCAAAATTTTTGAAATATTCTCAACACCTCTGAGATTTCGCAAATGTCGAGATTCTCATAAATTAAGAGAAAATATTTTTTAAGATTTTTATAAAAAAGTGTAAAATAGTGTAGTAAGCAACCATTATTATTCATGTCAAATTGTTTATTTGATTTACATTGCAAAAGTTTGTAAATGTTACTATTCATAAATAAATATATTTTAGTTGATAAATAATGAATAGAGTGATACCACTAAACAGTCGATTAATGTCATAAAATCAATTTATTCATGTTGCCACCACTTGTTATTTTTTATAATTTAAAACAAAATACTTCATTTTTATTAATTATACAATTTTAAATTTTTTTATATATTTTTTTATCAGAATAAATACTGTTAAGTAGTTAATGGAAATAAAAAGTGAATGATTATAATAATCCAAATTAAATTATGAAAAGTTTTGCTTTTTCAAATATTTTTTTTCTGCTAAAATCGCACTAAAAGACTGCGTTGAGTGAACAAAATATAGCAAATGGTTCTGCAAAGTTAAATTGCTTTACATTACTGCAAACTATATACAGTGTGATTATCAGTAAAAATCGATTTCTTATTTATATAATTATTACATTACTTACTTTAATATATATTAAGCTAAAATAAAAAATAATGTTAATTAAATTATCATATATAATCAGAGATATGTCATAACAACATTGAATCAAATATTCACTTAAAAGAACCGGTCCAATTTTATATATTAATATATTTTACAATCGGTTCCTTTAAATGTTATATATATTATTGTTACATTATTCAATTCATAAAATTGAAAGGGTATTCAGTGGGTATGGGTATTTAATCCGTGTCCAAAATACAAAAATCGTGCAACGTTTTTAAAGTTTAAAACGATTAGGCCTTCTATAGGTAAGTCAAATATCAAATATTTATTCTTTTTGGAGTGAGAGGTACTTTTAGTTTCAATGCCTCCCATTATTGTTTTACATCAATGTGCGAGTTCCTGAATGGAACGGCAATAATATTGAATTTTGTGTTTAAATAAGTAAATTTACGAAGTGATTGTTAGCATAAAATATTGCGCAGATTTAAAAACGTATATTGTAAAAGTTCAGGTTGAAATATTATTTAAATGTAAAAGTTAAGGTTGAAATATTAAGTAAATTACTGTGAAAACGGTATATTTTCGAGAAACAATATCTTTCTAATTCTAAACGTAAATATCGATTATCTTTATCAAAACCTTA
>JAUZNC010057175.1:0-10509 GCA_034780395.1 Vannuccia rotundouncinata | reverse complement strand
ATGAAGATTGGAGGCAGACATTATTCGTTACCCATGTCATTGATGAAGATTGGAGGCAGACATTATTCGTTACACATTGCATTGATGAAGATTGTAAATACACTTCGTTACACACGTCACTGCTAAAAATTTCAGATGTACTTCGTTGTATGGAAACTCAAGAAACTTTACAATACTTTTCTTAATTCCATATAAATTTCATTTTAGTGCGATTTTCAATTACAATATTTAATTTGTTTATATACAAAAGTATAATTTGTTTTGACAATTTCGAAAAATTAGAAATCGTCGAATGAATTAATATTACGATGACATTTAAGATTAAAATGTTTATACTGTACTTTATATAACTCACTATTATATAAATATCAATCATAATTTATATTATTATTTAAAATAAGTGTCAGTCAAAACGGTATTTAACAATTTGCAGTCGAAATTTACAAGTCAGATATATAGAAAAATAAGTCATAAATTAATTTTTCCAATTGATGTAATAACAGCTGTATAAAAATCATATTAATTATCGTAGATTTATTCTCAACCATGTTTATCAGTTTTTCAAAAGACTGAGAGAATATTTAATTATTCATAATAATGTATTCCAATTATTCCAAAAAATAGAAATCATGTTCTATCAGTCTTTAATAAAATTCAAATGCGCACGCTATAGTAATATGTTTAGGTGTATAGGTACTACTATATATAAGTAGTTTTATAGTTTATTCAATATTGAATACATTTAAAATGATCTTCAATAGTAACAAAATTTAAAAATGCAAAAGTTTTCATGAAAAAGGTTTTAGATTGATTTAATATTTTTTTAACTTTTCTATTGAATTTGTTACATGTTATTCTATACGAACTATATCGATGGTGGATGTCTGCGTCATAAATATTATATGTAATACATAGTTATAAAGCAAATGTAAATATGTTCCCTGAAGCCTGGGTGCATTGATAAAACACCAAAACCCGCATTGATGGATCTGTAATTGGTAAAAGTGTAATTTCATTGTATAACTTTGCCTTCCAATATTTTTTCATACAGGGCTTTAAAAGTCTGACCATTTTCGGTCGTCATAACCACTCATTAAAAAATGGACTGAAATGAAATTCGATTATACATAATAAATGTATAGCTGCCAAATCTGTAAAATAAATAAAAATTTAATATATGTTAATAAAGCATTTTATTTTAAAAATTATTATATCAGATAGTAACTATATCTTGCTATCTAAAGTTACTTGAATAATAAATACCAAAAATATTAAATTAATATTGAAAGAAATTATGTAAGCTAAAAAATTTAATTTTAACATTACATATTTCAGTTTTCATATGTATCAAATTATCCATGTGTGCATACATATCTTTTATATTTAAATATATCATACAAATAATAAATGTGATTGATATAAAATCAATAAATTCAATATTAATTGAGATGTAGAGATTTAAATAAGTTTAACTTATAGTTTTACTCATAGGTATTGTAATTATATTTTTCTTGATTGGCAATCTTAACTAAATTTTGTCCGAAATTAAAACGGAAAGAAGACAAAAAAGCCATAATTCAAGCCATTTTTTTTACAAATAGAGGTGTGTTGTAGACAAAATCGATCAAAATATCTTCGCTCACGTAAATTGTTTTAATTTCATACATATTAGAGTCTTTCTTGTCGTATTTGCTATATTTATAACAAATAATGTTTTTCTGGAGAAATGTTTTTTTAATTAAATTTAATTTAATCCGTTTGTTTTATTAATTGGTCCATTTTTATATCGGACACTGTCTTAATTATAAAGTCTAGTAGTTTGTCAATTTATTGAAATTAATTACAATATCAATGGTTTTACTCTTCAAATCTATTTGTTAAATATTATACAATTTAAAGATGTAAATTTAATCCAATGTAAAGGACTTGATATCAATCATCAAGCTATACGTGCCACTATTTATTTCACTCTGTTAATTTAATCACCTATCTTACTTCTTTAACTAGATGATGTCTGTTGGCCTATTTAAAGTATTTATTGATGTATATTTATTATTTATTTGTTTAAAATGCTACAATGGTTTTTTTATAAAACATCATGTATACGTCTTTCATTGTTCATGTATAAAATTCATATATAAAACATCATGTATACGTCTTTCATTGTTCATGTATAAAATTCTTCAGGACCACGTAAATAAATTGTATATATAAATAAAATTGGTTGCATTTTAAAACGCTTTAAAATAAAATAATAAATTTAAAATAGTACTAACAATATTCTTAAATTTTATAAAATTGTATTTAAGAATTGTATTTGCTAATGATGAAAAAGATATAGTATAATATCGGAATCAAAGATGAGTGAAACAAATTATAATTTAGGTAATGTTAACTTTATATTGCGGATTCGGAATGGAGGAAGAAAGGACAAAGCATGAAAAAGGCATTTATATCCTTTTTAGACGTCAATTAACGATTATTATTCACATTTTAAAAACATTTAAGTTACTATTTTCAATTAGCCTTTACAATTTAATTTTATAACAAACATTTTTTTCCATTTTGCCTTTTTAGTTAATATTAACCATTTCCTAATGCCCTTTTTCTTAAAAAATATTTGCTGCTATATAATATCTGTTTTGAAATTTCTTTTACATTTTCTTCTATTTATATTGATGTTCATCTAAGTTGAAAAACAGTAGCACGTAATTTAAATCCAATTAAATGAGTAAAATTACATATATAATAATGAATTCTCTGTTATAAAATTTTTAAAAGGAATAATTAATTATGAAGATGTAAAAATATTTTATTTTTTTTAAGAAGAATTCAACTTTACTCTCCAGAATTAAATATTTTCAAATCAATAACACTTGTATTATATGTGTGTTAATAAAGCTCTTTTAATGTTATGAGTTTTTTGTTAGATTTTTAATTAGAGTGGTTTCGTTTTTTTACTGTTCTTTATAAATTGTGAATCAACAAAAAGCAATTGTGAATTGTTTCAAAAGTAATTCGAGTTGAGAGAAGAACGATATTTTGAACAAGCGAAAAGAGTTTGAGAAAATTGTAATATGTATGTTTTATTTAAAATGCAATTAAACCAGAAAGTTTGGGAGATTAGGCTACTAGTAACAAACAAAATATTTGTTAACGTGCTACCTTTGTTTGCTAGCTTGCAAAAAAAATTTTAAGAAGTTTTATTTGGAGAACAATAAAAGTGAAATAATATTGAGTTTTTATAGGAAAAAAAATTCTGAAAGAAAGATGAATATAAATATCTAATTATATTTAAATTGTTATGAAATAACTCTAAAATAATTATAATATACAATAAAAAAATAATTATGTAGATTTATAGTAATAGACCATGTTATTTTAATCTAAAATATCATCTAATTTCAACAACCTAAATACTATAATAAAACATATACAGAATAATTCTAAAAATAATTATAATTCATACTTCCATTTCTTCCAAGTCATATCTATCCATGCTGTTAGATTTTTCAAATTAATTATTTATTAATTTTAAAGTGGCTCTATACGGAAAATAACTACCTATTTATGACTCAAACTATAGTAGTAAGTATAATTAATTTTGTATATTTAAAATAAAAAAGAATAAGCTATAATAAATAAAAAACATTTTTACAAAAATTATCTAAAATTCAAAATAGAAATTTCTCAAAATGAAACTTTCTGGAAAAGATGTTCAATCTATTTGCAATTCAATATGAACTTATTTTAAAATTAAAAATATCATTACAAACGAAAATTTTTTTATTTTAAAAGTTTGTCCAGACTGCAACACAATTAACCCCTTAGAAGATATTGATCGCATTGCTTCCATTTCCTTTTGTAATACGGAATAATTCTACCGTCCTCAATCGATTGATGGAAAATACAATTTACACGCGATTAAATGTTTAAATAAGGGATCCCCGCAATCAATATTCTCGGGTGTATAAGATAAAATCTGACTTTCAATCGACCGTTTGTTCTCTTGAGAAAAAAGATATCATTCATTCTCTCATTTTTGTCCAAAATAAGAACGAAGGGTCACTCGCTCGCTAATCGGACTGCATAAGGGTTAACACGAAATGAAATCAAGTGGTCATTGTGGAGAATATGTATCGTTTTGCCAATGTACCCACCGTCTGAAATGATCAGATGTGCGCAGTATTCTTCTATTATGGATCCTTTGTGGATAACCCTGCCCGAGGCAAGCATGATGAGTTAGGGTGTTCGCATGCGTGTGTCACTTTAATACTGTACCTACGTAGAAAGAGTAGGATACAGGGATATTTGAGATATTGAATTAAGTAGAAATATCCTTGAACCGCGAGATAAATATGATACGGTTGGGTCAAATGATGAATCAAAATTAAAAATATATTTGTAAGCATGGATAGCTACATAATATTAATCAAACATATAATCATATTATTATTACAGGTTAAAAATTTTATTTTTGCAATGTAAATTGTTTTGGATTATTTTTTAAATGAATTTCTATCATTTTCAGATTTTGAAAATAAAAATTAACGTGTCATAAAATGAGGTTCTATCGAAAACACTTATTAATCATTAGAGAACTTCATAAATATAATCATCCATTAAAACTCATTGATTAGGAGACTGAACCCTCACATCCTCTGAAATTGAATCCTTCCTATAATATGACTATCATTTTAATCAATACGTAACTAATTGTCGTACAAATTAAAAAAATTTAATTTTCAGATAATATAAAAAAGTGTTTTATTTTAGTTTCTGAGGATTTACTCAAATTAAGAAGGGTTTAAGCAATTATTTTTCTTGATTTTAAGTATTTATACAATTGAGTAAAAAAATAAATATATATATCATGAGAAAACTGCTAATTTTCTTAAAAACAAATTATTGAAATAAAGCTAAATAATAAAAAATATGAACAATTTCTATATAAAGTGCCGTTATCGTTTATTTAAAGTTTGATCTGCTTTTGATGAATTTATCATGTGCAGTACATGGAACTTTTGGTACAATTAATTTATTCAATGTATTTGTTGAAATCATCCATTCATTTAATATTTTGTTGATAGAAATCGTGTTGAAAAATGTTGCTATCAAAATCAAAGATTGTAGTCTGAAGATTATGGAGGTGGCTTATGAAGAGTAACTGCTTTGTTGGTGAGGAGGTCAATGGTGGATTTAGAAACACGTGGCCGGGCATTGTCTTGGATAAAAGAAAGATTTTTCATAAGGATTCCATTTCAAAAATTAAGGACTGTATGTAGCACTCTGAATCGATGTTTTTATTTCTGTCTATAACCTCCCAGTAATCAGCTCCACGTATAGAGCCATGTTATTCTTCGTCATAGAGTCCTTCAATAATCAGCTCCACGTATAGAACCATGTTATTCTTCGTCATAGAGTCCTTCAATAATCAACTCCACGTATAGAGCCATGTTATTCTTCGTCATAGAGTCCTTCAGTAATCAACATTCCACTTATAGAGCCATGTTATTCTTCGTCATAGAGTCCTTCAGTAATCAACATTCCACGTATAGAGCCATGTTATTCTTCGTCATAGAGTCCTTCAGTAATCAACATTCCACGTATATAGAGAAACTGAAATATTCCTACAAATTAAATAAACGAATTTTTTAAAATATCTTCTTATATGTTCCAAAAATTTGGCAATTTGATATCGTAAACTATGAAAATAATTTATTTATCCATTTAAATACAAACTTTAAGTATACTAATAATTTAAAAAAAAATAAAATTAAAATAAAATAAAGTGAGTCCATTTTTAAATACACAGACATATGTTATTAATTCATATTTATATATTTTTAACTTAATTTATTTCATTTAATTTATCTATCAGTTCCCAATATAGTTTATTTTAATCAAGAAATATATCGAAAAACAGTGAATACATCGAAAAACATATAGGAGATTCTTTTCGCTTTATGTTTGCTACAATTACAAAACAATCTCTAATGCGAAATGTTTTGACTTTAGATTAAAGCTATGAATGTGTTTGATTTTTTATTTACATCATCTGATCGAATTTCCAACTTTGTGTTTTAATTTCTAATCCCAAAAATCGCAAATTAAAATCAAATTTTATAAACATTTTTAATTGATTCTTCTTTGATGAAAAGATTTTTTTAAAGTAAAATATTGACTTTAAAGTAAGAATAATAAAAAAACAGAATATTATTGATGTATTAATGCAACTTTTTAAAAATTATGAAACCGAACCGCTGCTCTAAAGATCTTTGTTGAAAATGATTTTATGCAACACAGGTTTAATAGGGGTTTGTTATATTTAAAAAAATAACTACTAATTATACGAGACATCACCCCATTGTCTAAAATTTAATACACCCGCTTGCAAAATAATGGAAATATTTTGTTCGTATAATTGCTATTTATTTATTCAATTCTGATCGGTTTGACTGATCATGCACCGTTTAATTAAAACAGGTATATTTCATGTAGTTTAGAATAGTTTAGAATATTTTAAAACAAAATTTTGTTATTGTGCTTATTTACGCATATCATCCAGTATTTATGAGTTTTCCAAAGCTCCATTATACTCTCTTAAATGTAATTATTAAATTATGCTTTGGAAATATGTTAAAAGTGGAGGAATATATTATAAAAATCTCTAACTAAACGTTGCTTTACTTTAAAAAAATGTCTACTTACATAGCTTACATATCCTCATGGTCAAACTCGGAATATTTTTCTTCATGTTCCAGAATCATTGTATAATAAAAAAGGAAATAAAATAACGAATAACTTCATGGAGGTAATTAATTATGCAGAACTTTAACTGACCAAGAAAGATGTGAGTTAAATACACCGTTAGTCAAAGTTGTCCCTGCAACTTATATGTATTACATTTAAAGGACGCTTTTAACTCTCATCTGCTTTAAAACCTGGTTAAGCAATAATGAATTCGATATTTACATATATCTACAAGTAAAGATTCTATTATAGCTAAATTTAGAACTATAATATATGTATAACACATAAGGAACAACCATTTCAAAATCATGGACAGGTTTTCAAATTGAAGTTTAGTCTATATATAGGATCCAAATTCTAAGTGGCTGTGAATTAATCATTTCGCAAACTTTTTGCTTTATATATATATATATATATATATATATATATATTAGATATTAATTTTAAATTTTTGTTCTCCAATACCCGGAGTAATTGATAAGTATATAAATTTGCTAAATTTGTAATGAATTGTAATGTTACGCTGATTGTCAATGTAATTATCAATATTATTAATCAAAATTTAAAGTTATTTTATGAAGTGCTTTGAGAATTGAATTGCGATAAATTGAAGTATTAGTATTAATATAAATATAAATATAAAATATGAATAGGAATATTATTTTTTCTATAAATCTTATACCACATCTAGACGTTAGTATCTACATAAAAGAATATTTTAAAATGTGCACTCAATATATATAGGAGCATCGAGTCAATGCAATACAATATTTATTTAATATTTATCGAATTAAAAAAGAATTGTATATTCATTTAACTGTGATTTTTTAGTTTTTACATAATTATAAACTGGATTTTCAATTGTTTTAAAAAGTATTTCTTTCAAATCAGTTCATGTATATACAAGTTCTACATCAAAACTATTATTTATAACATATTTTTGTGTTGCCCGATTTAAACTATTTATTGATTTTTGTTTAATTTAATAAAACAGTAGTGAAAATGTCTCTGTATTTCAACTTATTTTTCAAATTTTATGTTAGGAATTTTATCAACATGATTCACCCAGTGAAATAAAGTGAAATATGAATCTTTTTTGTAATTATACTACATTACTAATTATAATTATACATTATATATATATATACAATTGTTTATTATAAGAAGTATTCTATTTTATATAAAATACTTTAGCATTAAATATCAAATTCACGTTTTTTGTTTAGAAAAAACATTATAATTATTAGAACTTTATTAAGTTGATGAAAAGTTTAGTTCAAATCTATTATAAAAATTGATTCACGAAAACAGTTTCTTTCAAGATAGGCATAGTCAAATAACTAAATTATATTATATTTATATTGAATACTGTTTCAATTTAATTAGTAGGTAAGCATTTTATTTTTCACTTTGTTTCCACTTTGCTATCACTAACTGTTAAAAGTTCTATTGAATGATGAAATTTATCTGTTACATAAAAGTTTGGCATTTGAGAAATTAATTGCACACAAAAATATTGTTTTATTGACTTTTAGACTTCGTTGTTTAATTAAAAAACGATTCCCAAAACACAACTCTATTGTAAAAAAATCTCTTTTCTATCCAGTAATCTTTTCTTTTCCAACTTGTTCCAACACCTCATCACTCCGTAATACAAAATAACTTTATTTTTCAATCTTATTAATATGTTATTATAGGTCATGCCTAAAAAGTTCCTTGCTAGCCAAACCCTCCCATAATTAATATTCAGAGGCCCTCTGGTTTTCTAGATTTCTAGCTGCGCACTCAAAAATCATTAATCATTCTCTTTTGCCATTGAAAAACTTTCGATTCGTGCCATTTCTCAGCTCTCTTTCCCTAGAGGTATCTATATGCATAAATGCGTCCTTCTGATGATTGCACATTGCTTTTTTCGATACTTTTTTTGTTCCAGATGACTTCGAGATTAACGCAAGTGTTTTGGGCCACACTTTTAGTTAAGAAGGGGGGAGGTCACTAAACTAATTACCCATCACGTGCGTGTACTTATGTAAAAATAAGATTTCACTTTTATTGTTTTAATTGAATGTAGGTTATTGAATTCAAAATTTTGAATTTTCATTTACTATTTTGTTAACATATTGACTTAAAATATAGCTTTATATACTTCTATATAACACAGCATTAATCACAGTATATACGCGCCCGAATATGTGATATTAATTCGGGTTTATAAATTAAAATATTCGGGAAATATTATTTTGCTATAGTTAAGTTTTACAATTTGAGAATTTTGAAGTATTAAAACCAACAATGATCAGATTGCATTCAATTTACCCACGTACAGTTTATTAGGAGGTAACAACTTGCCCCCTGCTTTGCGATCAGTCTCTTCTGACCTGAGGAAAATTTAAGGACTGCTCAAGACGGGCCTCTATTCAATAATATCTCATATGCTCATCTTCTCGATCATTTCATATTCCTCATGTATTTACATTTTTTTTTCGTTCTTCTTTGTTCAAGTGCTGTTAGCGTTGCATATGCAACTTACGGCGTATTTTATAAAAATATACTTACTACTAACAAATTATTACAAAGGAAAAACTTGTTAAAGTCATTTTAATAAAAGTTTGCAGTAACATATAACAATTCCTTCTGAAATAAAATGTATCCGATATCTTGACTGTTTTTAATATAATTCTCTAATGAATTGAAAACATTGACTTTAGAAAAATTTTCTTGTTATTAAATTCTCTACATCGACTGAAAAGAAAATTCAGATAATATAAATTATTTTCGATTGAAAATTATATATAAAACTCTAAAAAATATGTTCAATATAATGATAAAAAATTAACGAATATGTATGTACATAGATTGTCCACAGTTCTTTAAATTCCGTAAAAATTTTGAAATAAAGAAATAATACAGGAAATCATATATTTTAAATATATAATTTTATATATATTTATTGATTTTTATTTATTTGTATAAATAATTAAAAATTTTACTTCTCACCCAAGATATTAATCGATTCATGAAATGATTTAATCAATAATGACTATAAAGTACTTTATAAAATAATTAAAGAATTTAATTTCATTAACTAAATTTAAAATTTCGTTAGAAGTAACGATATAGTTTAACCATTTAAAATATAATATTTTTGTATTATTTCTTCATCTCTAAAAAAACTTGTGTACGGAATTCATTATTACATAAATTAAATTATAACAATAAAAATTTGCATGGTTTATGACAACAATATTTCGAAAACTGAAGTTTCTCTTAAGTCTATTCACTATACAATAATTGTCCTCAACAATAGAGCATATAAAGATCCGTGGGATATATCTCCGGAAAAAGCATACATTTTGTAAATATTGTATTTAATAAATTAAAAGTAATTCTATCTTTATTTTATATATTTTGTACTTTATCTCTTGAAATGTTTTGAAGAAAAGGAAACTTTCTATACTCTGAAGTAATAAATATTCTAATAAAACAGTTTCTATAAATCTATAATAATGCCTTTTTAATAACTTATAGTAAGTAAATGAATTTATTTTTTCTTTCATATACAAAATGAATTTAACGCTTCAATGAAAAAATGCTATGATCAAATATTTTAAAATGTATTTTTGTTAACATTTGAGTAAAAGCGTTATTGTAACAACTAAGTAAACTAATGGATATATCGTAAGTAGTAGGAGATGAGTACGTCCTAACCAATTCGTCTTCTGATTGGTCGAGAGATTCACGTGACCTATCTGGCTT
>JAUZNC010057174.1:0-13207 GCA_034780395.1 Vannuccia rotundouncinata | reverse complement strand
TAATTGTCATGGCAAGACAGTCTTGCCACCCCGCTGCGGGGTGAACATTTTCTCATGGCAAGACTGTCTTGCCACCCAGGTACAAATGGTTAATACTTGAACAGCATTTAATACCTATTTTTGGGATGTTTAATACTTACCACCTGTCCCATCCCAGGGACGTTTTTGGGACGGGACAGGATGTTTATTACCTATAGCCTTGGAGATAACCAAAAAAAATATATATTTGTGGGTGCATTTTACCAATCTGTGCTAATTACTAATATGTGCAGGGAAAAATACCAATTGATTTCAAAAAAATAAATTGTATAAAAATCTTAATAATTTATATAGAAAATATAATTATATACAAGCACTTTAACATAATAAAATGTTCAATACTAAAACAAAATTTTTTATTTTAATAAAATTATTATTTTTGAAATTCTATATAAAGCAGTTGAATTTACAACAGTGATATTTAAATTATTTAATAAAATGAATTCAACATTAAGCAGTCAAAATCACAACAATAATATATAAATTGGTAATTTGCACAGATTAGTAAAATGCACTTAACTTTATCATAAAATGGTTGACTGAGTAAATATATTTTATATTAATAGTACCTAAATTGTTATTGTATGGTTCACAAACCAATACATATGGTAAGTAAATTGAAAATTTTTAAAGTTTTTTGGAATATGTAAAATTTGTTTTAAACAAACACAAACTTTTCATCAACATGGCAAGAAACAGGATTTACTTTAATAATAAATTCTTTTTAAATTATATATTTTAGGCATTAAATTCAATTATTTTCAGAATAATTAAAAAATTCAGAAAGACAAAATTATCATTAAAAAAAATTATTAAAAAGAAATTAGTAAGGATAAAATTTCCCAGGAAGTGTTAAAGATATATACCTACCATCAACATTTATTTTTTATCATATTAGATCTCATTGTTTTTTTTAACAAGGATATAAAAATTTTAAATATCTGGTGCTAGATGCAAAGATTTGGAAGCTTGTCTAAGTGCCTTGCCATTATATCAAGACTCATATTTTTTCAGTAATTTGGGCCAATTTTTATGTTACCTTTGTCACTTCTATATGCTACAATTTTGCCTTTTAGGGGGGTTTCTGGTTATTTGTTTTAAGCCAAATACGAGCCCTACATTATTATGTTATAGAAGATTGGATTAAGATAATCATCTCCTGATTTTTATTTCAAGTCCAATCTCTTGCCCTTTTTTGATATAAGGCTGCATTCTATGTACATAGTACTCCCAACCCTATCTTTCACTAGTTTAATTGTAGTAATATATCCAGAGTACAATTGTCATGGAATGCAGCCTGGGATTTACATACTGTAATACCAAATATGTATTATTATTATTATAATAGATATTTTGCATAAAATAGGCATATTATAATTTAATTAACACATTATGCCCCCCCTCTCCCTTTAAATAGCTAGGGACCACTAACAATGTTTTGATATAATAGTTAATTTTGTTTCTGTAAAGTCACAAAATGTACTTAAAATTTACACAATTTTCTAACATCTCATCAAACTGAAAGCATATTGAATATTAATGATTTTTGCAATAAAAGTTAAAAACAAAAACTTTCTTGGTTTGTTGGGTTTGTAAAAACAACAACCTCAACCAAGGGCCTAAGTAATAGGTTATTGCAAATATGGCCCCTCTCCTAGTTTGAAATATTATACATGGTTTGGGCCATGTGGAAGCTGGTTGTATGCTGTCCAACCATCAGTAATAATACCAGACATTCCCCTAATTGTATTTACTCTAGAAAACATGCACTCATCCTTCTCGACAGCCTCACCATGACCTCCCAATTGTACAAGGTGATCAATAAAAAACTGTGTAATCTTCAGGTCTTCATGTTTTTTTGTTTAAATATGTATTTCCTTATATTTCAAAAAAATGTGGTGTTCCAACTGCTTCCCTCAATATGGTTTCTTATGCTGTCATATTACAACATAATGTTATTCTTATTGTAAAGATCTGCCAAATAATCTAACTTTGTTCAGCACATCAAATGACTTGTTTCTATTATATTTAAATGAGATTTTGGTTTGCAATTCACTTAAATAATTTGCTACAAATCTTTTTGAAATATAACAAAATTTAATATTATTATCTAAGCTTATGATATTAGGCATTTAGCTCTCCACAGCTAAACATGTCTATGCACTAGGCTATATAGGATACCTGAAAATGGGGAGTTTTTGAAAGTCTGCAACTTAAATATTTAAACAATAATCTCAGAATCTGCAATATATAAATTCCCCATATACACCAATATTGTGCTAAAAATTACATAAATCTGTCAAATCATTACAAAGTTACAGCCTTTCAAATTTATTTGTTTTGGAAGAATTCTTCCAATTCTTTTCTCAACCCCAAAAAGTACTCAAAAGCTTTGATAGATTTTTATAATTTTTAAAATCATATATTACTCATGTACATAGTTCTTAGAATCTTGAATGTTTTAAATGATATGATTAACTGAAGCTAAATAAATGAGGAAAATCATTTTAAAAATTAGACCTGAAATTACACAATATTTCCATGATAATAAAATATGAGTAAAATTGATCTATTGATTTATAATAGCTTTATAATCAATATTAATAATATACCCAGTCAACAAGGGTAATGTAAGACATTTCCACTTCATCACTTAATGTAGACTGTTTGACATTGAGTGTCCACCAAAAAATATGTTCACAATTGGAGGGTTGCTTTATTCTAATAAATAATCCAGCTCAATGGATTCCTACCAGCATTTATCATGATTTGCATTACCATGGTTACCATAGAATATCTGAATATTACACTTCATGCACTGTAGTTCATTATGTATCAAACCATGAGATACCATCCACTCCAAGGTTATTTCTTATCTGTGGTGATACAATAAATGTAACATACTTTGAAAGGGATGTAATTTGGCACAATATTTCCACTGATTCTAAAAGTTGTCTGAGGATTTCCTGCCATGATTGCAAAACTGAAACTAATGCTTGACTTTGTCAAGACTAAAAACACATATCAGGAAAAAATATCACTCATGCAAAAAATGGTTGTGTTTTTCTGTATTTTATTAAAAATTCTGTAAATAATTTTTATTTACAACCAGATAATTATCACTGTAATAAAAAGGTTGACAGTTGCTGTGGGGATCTATGATTTTCCACAGCCAGTACTGTACACAGTAAGGGACAACAACCACATTTGGACTTGGAGTTACAGCCAATTTAGCCTGAATTTTTAAGCAGTATACATTTTGCTCTTAAAATTTAAAGTTCAACCATTAAAATAGCATTTGTTTATTTTATTACTTTAAATTTTATGTTTTCAATTCTTTCTTTGAAAAAAATGTCATCTGCTAAATCAAAAGGGGTTTCCATTGAAATTTCTCAAACTTTTAATTTAGCCAGATTTGGCTACAAATTTGGCTGTTTGTTCATTATATAGGAATTTAATATGATTTTTAATTATAATTTTTTACCTTTTTATACATTTTTTGTACAAATTAATACTATGCAGTCAGATACTCTATTTGTATACAAAAATTAAATATTGTGAAATTTATTTGTAAATGTGATTCAACATTGTATTTAAAGATGTTTTTTAATGTGGCCAAATATAATCAGCCAAATTAGACTGACAAATAACACAATTTTGGATGCATTTACAATGTTGAATTTGGCTGTTGTCCCTGACTGACTGAAGCACTTTTGTCTGAGCAAGGGTCTATAAGGTATTCTGTAAATTATTTACAGGGTCTATATTTAAAGTATATAGATAATATATTTTGTTTGATCAAAGAAAAAATTGAAACAAATATTTTTCTAAAAAGAGACTCAAAAGTGTCTGGATACAATTTTTGAGCATATAAGACATAAGTTACCCCTCAGTTATAGTTTGTGCAGAAATCTGACTGTCTTGTTTGTCACTCAAATGAATGTAAATAATGTTTGTGCCAAAAGTTTACTTCTGTCCTCAGAACTGTTGAATCATGAGTTGGATTTCTGTTGCCAAGTATGCTATGGTGAAACAGTCATTTATTAATTTTAGTCAAAATGCCCTTTTACCCTCTGTTAAACAGAAGATAGGTGATTCAAGTTACATAAAGATCATTTGGATACATTTTCTATCAAATGACAATTCATCTGAACTCTGATTTTTGACATGCAAACTTATGACACTTTCACATGGTCAAGCACAAATGAAGTGTGGTTTTTTGGTAAATAAATAAATGTCATGCTACATTCTCTCATTTCATTCAAATTCTGTTTCTTCTGATAATTTTTCATCTCTGTTGTCTTCATTGGAAAAAGTTGCATGGGTTAAAACAAATTGAAAAAACTTGTGACAAATTCAAACAACAATTCCAAGAATTCCAACAGGAGCAGAGATCTTTTTTGGGTGAATAAAATTTGTAAACATCTTTCGATAGTTGCATATTTTGTCAACTTGTAAGGTTAAATATCCTTTTGAAGGTGGTATGCCTTTCAACAAAGGTTCTTTAGATAATTTTTATGCTGATATAGTGTGGTTTGGAAGTTTGAAAACAGACTTTTGTTTTGGAGAATTGACAAAATAAACAAAATAATCCACCATGTTCTCCATTGATGGTGTCCTACAAGCACTGTATATTATAAACTTCAGACAATGGAGACAACAGCCTTTGATATTCCATGAATGGTGCCAGCTTGCTGATTTATGTTCAGACTCTTAGCATGTAACATTGCAAACTGCTAATTACAAATAATTTTTTGCTAATATCCATATACTTTCCAAATAGCAAACCTTAACTTAAAATACTGGATTTCATATATTCTTAAGATCTATTTTGATCACTCTTCTTACAACAAATGTCATGCTCGGGGCTGAGGACCTACCAAACATCTCTTTACCAACTACCTAGATGAACAGCTATCAGAGAGTGTGTTCAGCATAATATCAGGTTCTGCCAACCCAGTAACTTAATCTGAAACTTGAACACACGGAATTCATAATCATTTCCTTTTATAGTGCATTTTATTTACAGAGTAATAGAATATAGAGTAAGATAATAAATATATCAAAAATTCGATTTGTTAGTTAAACATTCATAAAAAAATATTTGTTTGAACAATTTGTAGTTTTACAGAATTATCTAAGCTATCAATACATAATTCTATTTGGAAACTATATTTATGATATTAATACTTTTTTTATTTTTTAGCTTGGTGTAAACCTGAATTAATTATTGTTTTAAACTTTAATCTTTAACAATATGTTAATTATATTTGCATATAATGTGTAGGAAACATAGTAGATAAAATAAATAACTTTTCTTTTTTATGATCCTATGCAATTTGTTTTATGGAAAGCCTATTAATTTTGTGGTCAGAAGGATGAAAACCCTGTGAATGAAACATGTGATAATTTGATCTGGTTTCACTTACATTAAACAAATATGGTGGGGTCACAGGAACCAATTAATTCGATAATTACAATAAATTATTTGTTAGTTAGAGATAATTCCAATTATAAACACAAAATTAATTTCGAATTACAACTATTGTTATTAAAAAACTGTTTCGTCCCTATTTTTAATAAGGGGCATATCCCAAAATCTATAAGTGTTTTCAGGAGAGCCAATTGAAAATTTCTTTTTATCAAAATATTCTAATTTTGCTATATAGTGTTTATGATATATATTTCTGTACCCCAGTCTAAAAATATTTAATAAAGGCTTAAGCGTTATTATACAATAGCTTGAAAATAGAAGTAAAGAAAATATGCCTTTTATAGAAAAATAAACTTTATAATTATTATCATTTTTTAATAACAGGCGTATATCCACATAAGCCCTTTATACAAATTATGAAATGCGAAATTATATCATATAATAAGTTATAATATAGTACATTAGCATATTAATTTATTCAATAAGTGCAAATTATACAAATTACAATTAAATAGTATGAAATATGATTTCTATACATATAGGGACTTCACACCATGTTTTAAATATGTTTGGGAAATGTTTACATAGTGGAATACAATTGTTAAATAAATGTTTTACTTTATAATATCAAATAAAATGTTCAGATAATACAATAATACAATTTGATCTTCGAGAATTACACAAGGCAATTAATACAATGGTCAGTTAGTTGGTATCAGAGTCGGAATCAGATTCTGCAACTGAGTTACTCGAAAGTAATTCATAGTTGTGCACATAGTGCCTTGGAATTAATCCATTATAACAAAGTTTCAACAGGTCTTTCAACTTATCTTCATGAATCGGTAGAGACAATTTTAGTTGTGGCTCCAAAACCATGTTCGAAAAATCAGTAGGTACTCTCCTACTTCTTATTGTGTCAAGCACTTTGATTTGTTATCAAGATCCTTTTGTGTATCTAAGGTACAGAGCTTTTGAGATGACATTTTTTAATCCATCACTATTGATATTACGATTATGAATTGTGATTTTTGCTATTTTTTCCAGTTAATTGTCTTGTACATTTTATTCTATGACTAAAAATGAAGTAGACGTTGCCTTAATGACACCATTCCATTGGTGTAAATAATTCAAGATGTTTGCACCTATTTTCTATCATAGAATGTACCACATCTTCTTCATTTTGAGAATGTCCACTCACGAAAAATATGTGATTTATTTTCATGATGGATGTTGCTGCTTCGAGTACTGTCCGTAACATTTCTGAAATTTGTATATTCCTATTTTGACCATAGGTACTGTCACTGAAAAAAATGATTTCTTTCTTTTCAAGTTTATCCTTTTCAAGAAGCCATTTGTAAAAACAGGTTGCAATTTCTCTTGGGGATTCCCTTGTACCAAACAAAGCAAAAGGTTTTTTTTGTGATTAAGTCGCTTTATGTAAAATAATAGCAGCTGAGTTTTTAGATTAGTAAAATGTTTATGCTTCTGCTTTCGGTGTAGACATAACTTTTTGAAGATCAAAAACGGCGGCTGTAATTTTATTCCTCAGATGCCACTGATTTCGCCTCTAGCTTTAGTCTCCTCGAGTTCTTTTTGTCCTTTATGTGATTGTCGTATTCTTTTTAAATCTCTTGTTTTTTCATCTGAATTCTTGTATTTTGAACACGTGTCACATTGGTCCTTTTTAGGAACATGGATTGGAAGCTCAAATTCACAGAAATTTATTTAATTTGACATTCTTCCAAGAAAATACGATACATTATAGATGTATTAAGTATAGTCTTGATTTTGCTCGGCAATAATGGCTGGAACACTTTGGAAAAAAAGAGTGTATTTTATGTATGTTGTATTTTTTTATGTTGTTTCTAATGAGTCTTGTGCTTGTTTTACTTTTAGACACCGACCTCTTCGCTCTTGTTCCACAGTACCACCTTCCATTCTTTTTTCCAGAGTAGTTCGCATGACTTTTTCGGAAAGGTTAAGTGTATGCAGAAACATAACTTTACAAGAAAGGAAAGATGACTCGTTATAACATAAAGTATATGAACGAGTTTTAGTCAATTTTCAAGTAATTTTATCGAATGATTATTTTTTAATTACCTTCTGTTTACAGAAGGTTAAATAAAACAACAGAAGACTAAATGAAAAATAATATTTTGTTAGCAAAATAAACATATTATCAAATAACAGAAAAAATGATTACAATCACCTTCACTGAAAGTAACAGATACGTGCACCTTCCGTCGCCTCTTCTTTGGTACCTGTAGAGCAGCCCCTTCGGTTGTTGATACATTAGGTTGATATTTCACAGGCAAATCATAGCTACTAGCGATGTCTGGTTCAATTCCAGAAATGACATCAGAAACCATTTTTTCATTTGAAGTTGAATAGTTTCATATTCACGAACGGCTGCACTTGAGTGACCACTTTGCACGTAAGCATTGAAAAGTCGAGTAATTTCCGTCCTTCGTAGACCATGAAGAGAGTATTATCCTAGGTTAGGTAGCCGGCTTTCTTCAGGGTATCTTAGAGGTAATCTTAAAGTGTGTTCTCACCCACTGGTATATCAGAAAATCCATTAATCGTTGCTCGAAAGTAAAAAGCCTTCGACAAAACATCCATTTTCTTGTCTCGAATAAATTGAACATACATTTTCAGAAAACGTACAGGACACCGATTTTTATTATCGCAAATTACCACTTTTACGGTTTTCGACTTAGAATTCTTATTCGACAACCCGCCTGGATTATTCTTCAAACTCCATTCGTTAGACAAAAGAATCCTCACCGATCACAAACATTGAAAATTGAAGTTGTCGATGTTCGGAACTTCGAAGCATAAGCCTTACTCCGAGGAGATCAATTAAAGTATTAAGTAACTGTTTTGGTGAATTTGATCAAAAAAATATTTTCAAAAAGAAAGATTTCCATTTCAAAAGTAACCACGTCAGCTTTTTTGGGTTACACCCCAAACCTCGCTTTTGTCTCTTTTTCATAACGTTGTCAAAACGCGAATTTTGAAGAAATTGTATTCCTTTTTGTGTAGAGAACAGTGAGATTGCAAGCATAAAACAAACTCCAAGTAAGTGAGCGCTCGAAATTCTTGCTTTTTCTGGTTACGAACTTCTATCAAAAAGAAGGGAAGCCATTGACATATTTCTTCCATGGTTAACTGTTCAAACGAGGCTGTCGGGACTTTCTTTGTTGTAGATAAGTACAAACGTTTATTCTTTTCAACAACGCACAATAATGTTTTGGCTGTGTTTTCGGAGTACTTTTTATGCTTTAGCAGTTCTACTGACTCGTCATCCTCATTCCCAAATTTCCAATCGTCGTTGTCAACTTCTTCCAGTGACTCGCCACTTTCCAAAACAAACTCGATTAAATCGTCCGGCATCCCTCTCCGTTCATGATGATAAATGCGCTGACGAGTGTAATTTCTCTATTTAGGTTAACAGTATGAACTCTATTCATTAATCAACTTACATTCTTATCTTATATACAGTCTGGTATTTTGTAGAAAATTAAGAAAGATATTACGTAATCTCAATTTCGTGAGATTATATAGTAAAACTGAAAACTAAATAAAATCATCTACAGCATACACCAAATTAGAAGATTTAATGAGTATAATTCAACCGAAACAATTGAATATTGCCTAAATTTGTTAGTACCCTCGCTGCCTACGGCACTCGAGACTAGGGTCGTTTAACCACGGCAGGTCGGGTACTAACTATTATTTAGTCCGTCTTGAATCTACATCCTTTATTTGGCAACATTCACGTTTGTCAATTAAGTCGACTAAATATTGTTGTTGCTGATCAATATTTCCAATCTCATTGAATTTCTGAAATATTTGTATTCTCACGGATCGTTCTACTTTTTCAACGCATGAATTTTTGCATTTACATGGTGGTTTAATTGTTTTCTCTTGATGTTCTATCAATGTACGAGTTTCTTTGTTCTTACTATAGTAAGAAAGATTTTGGGCTTTTCTTCTTTTATTATCTTTAACATTTAATGGATACAAATTTGGTCTTCCTTTCTTTGCAGGATTAAGAGCAGTGAGCTTATCTGTTGTTTCAGGAGATTGGTTTCCATAGTTGACTATTCTTGGATTGTTATCTATGCAAGTTGTGTTGATATGATCGAAACATACAAATGCAAGTGAAGAACGACATGCTAGAAAAATTTCCTCTGGATACATACTACAACTTTCGTGTTCCTGTTGGCCTAGGTTAATGCTTGGTAACATCGGTGTTGAATTAAAGTTATAATGGTTATTACAATCTGTTGTATAATGAAGTCTACATAAGGGCTGATTACAACTGAAGCAGACAGTATATTTTTCATCATTACATTGCGATATACACAAAGCTTCGTTGGCTAATATTCTGGATTAGCATCTGAATCATAAAATTCGGTTTCCTCATCTTCAAAATGTGATAGATTACATTTTCTTTTGAATCGAGATTTGGATTTTCCAATCTTCTAGATTTTCCAAATCTAAAATTATATTTTCTATTCATCGAACTAAGAAATAAACCTATTAAAATTATTTGGCAGAAACCAATATTAACAGTCATAACCAATCTGCTCTTAATTCATCACACAAAAAAGGTCTGTCCATAATATAATCAATGATTTATGTCATACTATCTTTCCTGATTATATTATGGGTATATTATCTTTGTTGATTACATCCAAATTTAATCTGAAGTGCACCGTTTTTAAATAAATTCAATTATATTATGCTACATATTTAGATCGATGACATTTTTACAAAAGGGCGTATATCTTACTGTAACAGAAAATAAAGAGATTACATTTTTGAATAAGTGGCGTATTTTGAGATGCGCCACTTATTCAAAATCAAACGGTGTTTGGTACGGGCGTATCAAAGATGCTATCTTTCTTATTAATAGGACTAGAGCATTAAAATTTTTACAAGCAATTCATAACCTCACTAAGATATCTTTAAAAAGCTAGATACGCCATTTATTAAAAATAGGGACGGTTTATGATTATTATTTTCACACATGAATTTAAATATGTTTTAGGTTAAAAAATAAACTTTTATTTTTGTTCTTTATATATTTTAAAATAGAAATTGATAAGATTTTCAATGGGGCCATCTGATATGATCATTGAAATATTCTAAACTGGATTAACAATTGATATTGATATTAAAATTATCATATTTGTTAAAAAAAAATTTTAAATGTTCTCATTTTATTTTTGAAATCATATTGTTATATTATTGTTTTAAATTCGACCAGTTTTTATATGAAATTGTTTTGGTCTGTTTAGCGGTGGTTATCGTGGACGAGGGAGGGGACGTGGACGAGGAGGTCGAGGAGCTAGAAGTGACCGGGAAGTTACCAGGTAATTATTGACTTTGAATCACACACAACTTTTAAATTCACTTTTAAATCTACATTTTATGTTTTGCATTGTTATAGTTTTGCAGAGTTTGTACTCGTCCGATAAATTCGTATTTTACCTTTACAAAAATCGTATTAATAGGCTTCAGGGGAGAGCCAGATATTCAGGGTTCATAGCGAGTCAGTGATTTTAAAAATTTTCATTGAATTTGAAATTCTTTCTGAAACTTTTCAAAAGTCAGGGAAATTGAAATTATTATTAGATACTTTAAATATTTTAAACACCCCTTTAACCTTTTACCGACGGTATGTTAAAATTGTGTTTTCTGCATTTCTATTTGCTGAAAATTACTAGATATTTGTGACGTTTATAGTTTCGGGAATTCCAAGTTGACAGAAAACTCCTTCACCTTTACAGTCGAATTCAAAATTGTTCGAATTCAGTTGTTGAATTTGATTATATGCTCTTCTGTTATTATAAAAACAAACATCATTTATATTATAAAACAAAAATAAATCGCAGTTTTATTACATATTTACATATATAAATATACTATATGGGATTCTCACAATCATATATATCATATCTATTGTATACATAATATGTATCTATTGTATATCCATATGTATACATACCTACTATTGATAAAGCAATTTTATTTCTAATTGTGAATGAAAACAATAATTCTTTTTTTCAAAAAGACCTACTATTTTATTTGAAAAATGGAATCATATAATAATTAAAATATTAATAATCAAAACGAACATGTGAAAATACAGAAATTATATTCATAAATAAAAGAAACAACGGAAATATAGAAAGGGCGTTTTATATTACGTACTCATTAGGTTAAATGATTGATTGTCGGAAATCCACTAGTTGGATATCCGATGCAAATAATGAACACATTTTGAAACTTTATTACGTTTTATACAAAATAATGTAAAATGTAAAGTTCGCCGGAGTAAGGAATATTGATTATATTGCAGCAATCTGTTGCTGTATCTGAAGGTTGCATATTTTTGTCAGTTAGGTATATAAAAATTCAATGTGGTAAAATTAAAATACACTGAGAAAAATAAGAGAGTTATATATTTTACTTTATTGTATTGTACCACATATTATGAACATTGCATTTTATAATATTATTGTCAGAATTACAGTATTCTGAATAAGTCAAAATGTTTAATTATTTTTTGTGAAAAGTAATTTTACACTAAAAACTTCAAGCAGAAAATATAAAAAATCAATATAGTATATTAGGTATGACAATATAATATTGAAAACGAAAAAGACATTGAATACTTGCGACAATTGCTTATATAGGAAAGATGCAAAAATTATCAACCAATCAGAGTCTACCAATACTAAATATGGAATGACGTGCTGTGTGAGTCAAATTAATTTCTGTCGCAAACGTTGCGACGCCCGTATGGAAAAGGTTTTAAATATGCATTCTAGGTAAAAAATAACCTAACTATTTTCGCACTACGTGCAGATTATTGTATTTTAATTTGTGTTATACTTCGGAATGGTTTTTAATGTTTTGGGTATGACATAAACAACAACCGAAACTATAAAGAAAGGTAGAACCTTACCTCTTTTGGCTAAGGATATGTCCCTACTGATAGACCTGGTACTTCTTTTATAGAAAACCTTCTGCATTGTTAACATTTATATTATATGTAAAACAACGTAAATTGTAATTTAACAACGTAAAACATAATTTTATCAATTGTTTGTATTATTCCACTGTTAATGTTTGTAAGAATATAAGATATTACCAAAAAATTAATATTTTAATGGTAACACATTAGTCTCAAAAAGTCAGGGAAATTGGTCTGTGGTCAGGGAAAAATTCTTGTTTGGCGCTATGAAGTCAATTAGAAAACCAATTATATAAAAAAGTGTTGACCCTCCGCGCGAATTTTCTTGATTCTATTTGAATTACTGTATACTATAAGCCTATTTACACAATTTTATTATTGTCTATACTTTTTATTTTTAAAATGTGCTTAAGTTTGTTCATGTTTTCTTTAAAATTCTTGTAATCTATTAAAATTAATAAAAGAAAAAGCTTTGATTATCTACATTTTTTTACATAGTTACTTTAATAAATCCTACTATTAATTGATTTGGTAAGTTTGATAATGTTCCACTTGTTAGTAACCATATAATATTTCGAAAGCCTAAATTTTTGAGCTCAGTGTTTGGTTTTCAACAACAGTGCTTTTGAATCTATGTTTACAAAAAACACCTAAAATAATATTTTAAAAAATAATTAATTAAATAAGACAAAAGCTGAATAAAATGAGTAATGTATTGGCGAATTTTCGTATAACACTTTATC
>JAUZNC010057173.1:38036-51290 GCA_034780395.1 Vannuccia rotundouncinata | reverse complement strand
TCCCCACATAGTATTGATGGTGGTTAGCTCTTTGGACTCGTCATCTAATGGAATTTGTAAGAATGCATTGGTGAGGTTTCTGCAGTTATATAATGTTCCTCTCTTAAAATAATCAGTGATTACAAGATTGATTGAACCAGATAAATTGTCAAACTGCATGCAGGCCATTAAAACTATAGTATCCTTATATTGTGTCCTGTTTGGTTAATTATTTTCGCGTCATTTATAATAGCAGCTAATATGTTATGTCAGTGATACATTCAATTAGCGAATGTATAATTCAATATTTTGCATGTTATCGGTTATATGAGATTATATATTATGTTATTACTGTATTTCATATAGGTACAGGATATTCTTCAAATTTATTTTAACTTCTTAGGTATACAATTATATAGGTAAAATAGTATTAGGTAGGTACTTAACTCTATATTATATTATAATAAATTTAAAATTTCTTTCTATTATAAAAAATGCATATATTTATAAAAACCTACGTATCTAGGCATTCTTAATTTATATAATAATTCATCGTAAAATATATGTACATTCATCATATAAATTATAGATATGCTTTGAGAGCTTTAATGGAAGAATTTTAGTGCTGCGTTAACCGTGAATTTCCCACTAATTAAGCTCGGCAAACCATAGAAATATAAAATTTTTATTTCTATGCGGCAAACAATATATATATTTTTTTAAATTGATACTTATATTTCAATGATCCCACAGCTTCACCTATGTGATCCTAATTATTCGCGATCAACTTTAAACTGTCTATAGAGAACTTCTTAAATTTTGATACGGCGTTATCCACATCATTCCACGTCACCAAAATTCCTTTTGAAAATTGAAAGATTGGCGTAAAAGCTTCCGCTGAACCTATAATAAACCAGAGGCCGTTAACCACCGCAACGTACAATCCATTCTGCAGCTGGGTCCAGAGTTCTGCTTCTAAGTTGCACTGAGTCGCGTAAAATGAAATTGTAATCTCAAAATATATACGCTATACCCGCAAATTGCATCACCCGAAGGTCTCGATAAATAATGAAAGCTGCATGGAATTTGACCATATATGGTTGCGTAGATTTTGATGAAGTTCTTGTAGTTGCTCTGATTGATTTATATGTTATTTAATAATATATTTATCATTGGTTGCTCCACAGTCTTTGTTAATAAATTTTCCGCATAATCCAGATCCTTCACAATTTTAAAACTGCTCTTCTCAATGTATAATGATCAACGCTAGATAAAAGCCCTTATACCTTATTAATTGTCTTCTGTTGTTTGGTGGGTTCGAAATCAAATTAGAATAAATTACAACTAAATGAAATTTATACCAATATAATGTATTTGTTTAATAATCAAATCAAGTATGAATATTGACATATTTTTAATTGAACATTTTAAACGTTTATATCTCTACATTGCATGAATTTTATTGTTGTTTAAAAGATTTTGTGTTAAAAAAAGTTCAATTTAAAATTTTTAAAACTGTGATAAGAAACTTAATTCATTTTTTCTAATATCATAGATATTGACATAAACATTGAAATTATTATTTGTAAAGGATAAAGTTCCTTTTTACTCTTCTAAGTTTCAGGAAATCAAGAAAACAATTGCTAAAAGAAATATTTTATTCTACTAAGTTTGATATTGTAATTGGTGGGTTTTGTTTCTTCTTTCTCCAAAGTACATTGCATTAATGGGCTGTTGATTCTTACAGGGTCTTTTCAATAGTTTTTGTGATGCTTTCTTCTGATTAGCCATTTCCAAACTTTACCTGCTTTTACCATCACTGATATTTTAAACTTTTCATTGACCTTTTGCAAGACTTCTCTGGGGTATTCCGAATCATTGTATGAAACTAAAACCCAACTTTGATTTCTGAAATCAGAATTAATGAATAATACATTAATTTTTGCATTGTGAATTAAATGCTTGTTACTAAACTGTGACAATCTCAAAATGATTTAACTTGAGATTCAAGTATTGTTTCTCTGCTTATAGGAGAAATATAGGCTGATGCAATCCCCCTTCTGCAATTTCTACTAGTATTTTTATTAAACAATTTGATAATAGTAAGCCTTTGTGACTTTACTTTCATAGACCTGCATCTGAACAATCATAAAAGCAGACCCCAAATATACCAATTTTAAGATTTTTTTTAAAATGGGCTATTATATATAATCATAAATCACTGAATAGCTTTTGTGATAATAAAGTCAATAAAAATATAGCAAGCATTGAAATTTTTTGGAAAAAAATCTATTTTATAAACTTGATCAACCTTAAATAAATTTTTCTGCTTTGTTTTTTCAAATTTGTGCAACACTATTTAGTAGAAAACCTCCTGGACTATCATCATGACAAATGTTATGCACTTCATGGAACTATAGGGTCATTCTGCCAATCCTTGGCTAGGCTTAAAATGGAGCCAATGCTCGGCACCCCCTAAATGTTTTTAAAAAATATTTTAAACTAGTGGAATTTCATTATTGTAGTAATAGTAATATGTTATGGACTTAATTTCATTATATTATATGCCTATGAATATCATGATACAATAAGACATTTGTATAAGACATCAGTGAAGGTCCAGTGTGACAAAATGAAAATCTATGATTGAGCTGTAATTTATTTTGGCTAAGCACAACATATTATTATTCTACATTATCTTTCATGAAGAAATTTCAAAGAATTCCTTCAAAAACTTACTACCTACCAAAAATTTTCTTTTTGGCAGCTTCTCAAAGACAAGCTGCCAAAAATATTTCTGCCTCTGAGGCAAAAGCAGCAATATTGAATCCAACAGCAGACAAGAGAAAAAACATTGAACTGAATACCTAACAGTTGGAAAATGCAGATTCTTTGATGAACAAAGGTATGGAAATGCTCAGTAAAGGCCTTCAAAACAAAGATTTTACCAAAGTTGCTGCTTCCAATGCACTGCTGGAGAGAAGTAAACACATGGTTGGTGCAGCATCCTGGAAAAGTCTTGGAATTTGACAAAAAGTAGTAAAATCCTAGAAAAGTTCTGGAATTTTTTTTAAAAAAACACAAAATCCTGGAAAAGTCCTGGAATTTAATTGTGTACTCCTTCAAAAATTTCTTTTAGTATACATTTATTTTATCAATAAAAGTAAAGTATGGCTTATGGGACAGTAATTTTTTTTAAATTTCGTCACTGTGCATAGATAGTTTTAAAATATATACCTATATATAATGTATGTAGGTATGTACATTAGCAGCTTTGTGCTTTCTTTCTCAATACCCCAAAATTATGCCAAAAAATGCATTCTAAGGTTTAAAAACCCAAAAAAATTCCTTGAAACCTCAGATTGTATAGGCTTGCTCCACAGGCCTCTCCCCATAAGTTCAGGTGGTGGGTGGGGGGGGTACAAGATCTTGAACCCCCTGGCCAAAAATCTGTAACCACCCCTGACAGTTATTATTAGGTAGGGGTAGTAGGTATTATGTATTGAGTTTAAAGCTTTTATTACATAAGAAGGGGTTACTTGATCTTATTTTAATGTGGTCAGTAGTAAAATTGTCATGAGAAATTAGCAAAAATGTCCTGGAAAAGTCCTGGAATTTGATTCTCTAAAAACTGCACCAACCCTGTAAACAGATGAAGAATGATGCCCAACTGAAACTAAATTACTGTGAACCAAAGAAAAAGAAAAGCAAGAACTGATTGAAAATCTGATTATAACTTTACTTTGTACCAGTGTTCCATTTGTCTACCAGATTGACTTATATTAGTTTGTACTATATATCTATTTGTAATTAAATATTTTGAAAATATGCAAAAAGGAAGCCGTTGGAATGGCTATAAGGGGAGGTTGAGGCCATTTCAAAAAAATGCATTTTGTAAAAATGTGTTGTGTGACAGAATGTGACAAAACTATTAGATGCTTGGACCATCACTGAGACATACAAGGACAATTAATAGTGCACTGGCCAACTGCACTATCACAGTGATAAGGTTGTGGTTATTGCATCATTGCAAGAATATCATTTCTGGTATGGTAAACAGCAAAAAAAGCCCAGTATGTATAGGGTTGAAACTTTAAGCTAAATTACATTCTCATACTGCTACAGTTTGCTACACACATATTATGTGAATGACATAGCAACTAATACTTTACTGTATTCAACTTTACTCCTGATTATAAATACTTATTAATTATAAATACAAATTATTACACTATAGTGCAATTGCACAGCTCTTAGATATAATATTATTTATCAATTTATTAAATACATTATAGTATTTATAGTGCAAATATATGAAAATAAAATACATTTTAATTAGTAAAAATGTAACATTTAATAAATACTTATTTCTTTACTGAATTAGTCATTACATCATATAAGCTGAATTTTAATGGAAGAATTTTAAATTATTATTGAGATTTATTTATCTAAGAATTATCATCTAGATAAGAAATCTATAAAAAAATATTATTGTGTTATTATTATTTATAGAAAAATCATAAACTAACAAATTCCCCAGTGGAGAGTGTTTTGTTGCTTGCTTGTGGACTATGTATAAGTCATCAATCCAGACTGGCTTTCTGTCATAGCAATCCTAAAAAATGTATTTTATTGTTTTTATCAACTAATGACATGTTAGTTAGTGGGTCAAATGGCAATAATGGATTCAAATAATAACACACAACAATGGTTTGAACTGGAAATTATATCCAAGTAGTGTATCTTATAATTAATTTTTCTTGTATTTTATAATGTTAAAATATTAAGAAATTAATTCTACAAAACATGTGAAGATTAGATAGAGATATGGAGCTATTTGGAATACTTAATGGAAGTCATTATTCTTTTATTTATTAAATTTTATTTTATAGTTAGTCATATATATTTTTTATATTAACACTAGAAAGACTAAGGGGGGTGGGTCAAATTGACCTACACATTTTTAAACAGCTCTCTAGCATGCAGAGGAGTTGGTCAATTGATCTGAAATTTTCAGTACCTGACTAACTTTTTGAGGGCTTTTGAATGATGTATAAAAAAAATTGGACCACCCTTTATAAAATTATTGATTTTTGGCTCCTATAATCAAAACAGCATTTTGAATCATTAAAATTGTGATTAAAACTATCAAAGATATTATATTGATTCCAAATTTTGTACATACATTGATATTATGGTTATGTATCATAATCCTGAAGTTTTTTTAATTCAGATCATATTTACTCTATGGTATGGATCTGGATCAAAACTAAAAATTGTGATTTTGGTGCACTGGAGTAAAATTTGGATCCAAATTTGCATATGCTTTCTTAATTAGTAATTATACATTGAATTCCAAATTTCCAGATCACAGGTTGAAATATCTACAAGTCACTTTTTTATATCTTTGATGATCACATATCATGAAGGATGATATAACAACTATATATGGATCTGGTTTTCTTTTAAAAAAATAATGTTAATTGCTTAGGTATTTATTTAAAAAGTTATAATAGAAAATCTATAAAAAATTATACTACTTATTGATATTTTAAACAAGTAGTATATTTTTTTATTGTATAGCAATCAATAGATTTCATGACCAATAGGTTATTGCAAAAGAAATTTTAAAATTTGGTTGTTTCTATCAAGAGTTTTAGGGGATGTGTGTAATTGACCCCTCCCCCCCCCCCTAGTCTTTCCAGGGGTATAAAAACGCCTGGTCGTTCTAGGGTTGATATTCATTTTATTTGAATTGAGTAATTGAATAAAAACCTGTCATTATTAGAAGAAATTGTTTAAACCAAAGACGAGTTATCTATTATTACTTTTTGTTAACGTTTTTAAAAAGTTAGATCAATTATATATTTTACTTTTAGTAGTATCAGTTATGTGTTGTGCTTTACTATGAAGTAGCTTAGCATTGATTTACAAAAAATGTAATTGAAGTAATTACCTTTTTGGTACAGATACAAATTATTATTGTATGGTTATGATGATACCTGATAAGGTTTGTGCTTGTTTTGTGAAGTTATAGCTATTTTTACAGGGTTCACATGCCTATGAAATTTCTTGAAAACCAATGGAATTTGAAAAAAAAATCCATATTTGGAAAACTGATGGAATTTTGGCTATTTTAAATATTTTCTGGAAAACATATAATTTGAAATTTTGACTACTGTAAAAATTGTACGGCTATTGTTTTCAGTATCAGTATAAAGTTGTGCTGTCAGTTTGTATCCTATGGTCCTATGTGAAATGCTTTTTAAATGCTCTTTATTTGTATTTTGTGTTATAAGATCTGAAAATATTTGCCACCTCATGAATATATTTTTGTGTTTATATTTTCGAGGCTGACAAATTGTCAGAAAGAGCAGCTTCATCAGCATGCATTGATTTATTTACTAAGGCTCACGCCCTTCAAAAACAATTAAAACACACTAATTGTGAAATTGTCCAGGCTAACCATCTAGAATTAGCTCAATAACATACTCTTATGTTAAGAATATTATTTTAATTACATATACTATGCTATATTTTTGCCAAATTTATTACTATGCTGTTGAATTTTTTAGAATATTTTTTAAACCTTGATTACATATAGTAATCAATAGCTCTCAAATTGTTATGTACATATTTGTATATTTTTATTAATATATATATATGCATTAACCAATTACCAGTTTTCAAAGTAGCTATTCAACACTACCTATGGAGGGTCAACAATTTTACATGATTTTATATTTCGATAGCTATGGAAAAATAATGAAAAACCTATTGAATTTTGTAGTCGAAAAGCATGTGAACCCTATTTTTAGAAACATAAAATACTTAACAATAGCCTATGCGCTGACTTGTATTTTATATTTTCAGAAATGACATTTACCTAATGTCTAGTATGAAAAAATCGGGTTTAAACATGACCCCTAAAGAATGTGATTTGTTTGAACTGGCAATAAAATCCGGAGTACAGCTGGATACGAAATTGTTTCTGTAAGTACATTTCTTGTGTTCTAGGTTATTGAAAACAATAGAATTACTTGTTTTTCCACAGGCAATTTTTTACACACTTTCAGTTTAATTGTTTATTTGAGTTATATTATATACGAATATCAGTATCGATTGATTATGTTACTTTAAAAATTATTTAAATTACAATCGAATCAGTTATAGATAATTTATACAAATTGAATTGGTTGTGGGGATATCTTTAAATTTGTTTCAGTATTTTATTCACGCCTGATACTTTCATCCCTGTATATTGTTTGTTTAATTTAAATATATTTTTTTTGTTGCAATTTTACTGTTTGTTATCTAGCATTTTCAGTTTTCATGTTGTTACTATTTTATCTCCTTCCATATTCCTAATAACTTTCGTCGTTTCTAACACAGGTCCTGTATGTAGTCTTATTGTTATAAAGGTATGGTTTTTGTTGGAGGTCAAATTTATTGATGTAACAATATTCCGATTATTTTGTTTATTGTTTTTTATATTTGTTAAATGTTTTGAAAACATTTTTATATGTATTTTTCAGAAGCAACAAAATACAAATTATAATAATACATAGTTAATTTTGTTAAAATATTCTTGTTTTTTAAAAAAATCTTTACAGACTAATTTTGCAACTTCTTAAGATGAACTGTAGTGCGAACGTTGTTTATCAAATGCTACATTTTCTCTCTGAAAAATACAACAAGCAAGATACCCAATCGAATAAAGAAAATACATTATAACTGTTTTATGTATGTATGCTATGTATTTATTTGTATGGTCTTCAACAGATATTTGCTATTGTATTACTAGGTAACTTGTATATAACATATTTTATTAATGGTTTATAAATGTGTATTATTGCATTGTGTTATTCATGCTATATTTGACTTATAAAATATATTTTTTCATATCATTCGTCCTTTTTTTAACAATTTTCAAACACATTTTTTGGGCCTCAATAACGTTTTGGTCGTTTTGAATTTATTTTTCATATTGAATAATTATTTTATCCTTTTTCGCAATTGACCAGGAACGCAGTCTGATAGTTTTGCTGTTTGGAAATTTGAGTTTTCGATAAATCTTATTTGAATAACAAAGCAGTTATATTTCTCTATACGATTTACTTTTTTATAGAATTTGTGAAATTTGCAAGAGAAACATAATAAGTAATATTTTCAATATAATTACTATCATGGCACAACAAAATATGGTAACCTTTTAATGTAATTGCAAGTAGGTAACAATAAAAAAGGGCTGTCCTAAAATTACCTCAAGCTTTATTCACGATTTTTTGAACCAAAATTACGTAACATTTAGCAGATTGGTATATGTAAAATAAATGTTGACCTTTAAATATTAAAATGACATTCATTTATTGAGACTTTGAGTCCATATCGAGCCAACAATCAATTGTCATTGTGATTTAGACTTGTCAGGGTAAGCCTTCTCATATGCATTTACACACTGGCGAAACAACTCATATTTAGACATAATCGTGGAAGTTGGGAAATCATTTAAAATTTAGTAACCGAGATTGTTAGAGTAAATGAGAAATTCAATAAGATTACGATTACAATTATTAAAAAATCTAACGGAGATTCTTAGACAAATAAATGAAACATAAAAACAAATTACGCCTGTACAATTATACAAAATCTGACGAAAATGTTAGTCACATTTTTATCAACCCTTCCTCCCTCCCTCGTCACAAAAGTCCCATTTAAGAAAAAACCTCCATCCCCGAAGCGTGACGTAATTTTATGACCGCCCCAAAGATCGATCACTTAAAGCATTCATTAATCGTCAACATTTTATACGAAACACTTCGAATCAATGCTCTTATATATTATTTATCTAGACCGGCATACTGACCAATATTCAATAGTAATATACGTCCGCGGAGGAATATATCTATATATCGATGATCAATGCCAAATTGATGGTGGGAAGTTCAACATTAACTCTAAGATTAATGAAATTTATAAATTAATCGATTTATATTTATTAAAAACTCAATACCGAATATAAATGAAATGCGCTCTGGACGTTTTTTGATCAGTTTGCCGGTTTAAGGGGCTAGCTGTTCAAAAATGACGTCACGCAAATTTTGGACATGTTTTACCCCCCTCCCCCTTGTATCACGCACAGTCACAAATTTTGAAACCCGGCCCCTTCAGAAAAGACGGCACGTTAAGTTTTACCCCATCCCTAGCTTATACGTCCCCAAAATTTCGAAACAGTTGCTTTTATTTTTAATTCTGTTCTTTTCAGCTCATCTAGTTTAGACCTGACAGCTAGTAGAACATTTTCTGTCGATGTTTTCATTTAATCCCATAAGCTAGGCGATTTTTGTAAATTAGGGTAATCATTGCAGTATTTTTTAAAAAGACCTGAGTATAACTGTCGAAAATCAGGCATTATTTCGAATAATTTGAGAATCCACATAAACTGTAAATTCGAATAATTTTAACGAAACAATGTGCTTTAAAAATAGAGTAAAGATAATGCAACATAGTTATCCTTCTCTATGAGTCTTTTACACGAATGTTTTGTGAGGTCACAATTTTGGAAACCCCCTCTACCTCTCCATCACGTTATGTCACGGATTTATCACCCCCACTCCCCCTAATCAGCGTGATGTCATTTTTGAACACCCCACAGATAAATAATATATTAAGTCAATGCTTCCAATTAAATAAAATTCTGTTGTTGATTCGGTGATATAAGACAATAATTATTCAAATTAAGCATCGTTTAATGTTGCAATTAATCTAAATTCATAATTATGTGATCAATAAATACCATAGTTACAACTGTTAATGTAATATTATATTTTGTTTAAATTAACATATAGAAAAAAATTAGTGTTCTCTTAAACAATATTTTTTAGAAATCAATCAGAATCTTTAAGTATGTTCCGTGTTTTAAATATGATTGATGTGTGATTGCATTAATTTATTACTCTTTATGTTGCATATTTTATGACAGTAATGCATGTTCCATAAAATAAAATAGACGTTAAAATAAGTTCTTATATTCATCAATGCAATTTTTATTAAACTATAATTATGTTTTATTTTATTACAAACACAATAATTCATTCAATTTACTCTATTCTTTGTAAATTTAAAAGTTATTTTTATATAATTTGCAAAATTGTAATATTTCATATTGACAATTGTTAACATTTTTTAATTCAAATTGTCTATTTTATTTACATATAAACTTACCCCGCACACTATTCCGATGTATTTATGTTAATTACTCTCACTAAAGGTTCTACCACACTTTGAACATCAAAAATATGGAAATATTGGATAATAAAATTGATTCAAAGCTTTAAAACAATTTTATTTCTAACCCTGAGAGCAGTGGAGCTGGGTCTACCACACCTTAAAATGCACTATGGTTATCCTCACACACATCCAAATAGTGTGTGAGGTAGATGGATTCACATATAAATAGCAACAACCTTTTTAATTAACTAAAGTTTCAAAGGGTTCTTAAGCAATTAGCAGTAAGGGAAATCAGAAGGTGTCAGAGAAATTGAGATTGTATCAGGAAACATCTTTTGGTAGTACAAAAATGTTCTCTGTTTATGACAGTATATTGTTTATTTTATATATAAAAATAAATTGTACATATTAGGTTTTGGTATAAAAATCTTAATTTTTGTCCTGCTCTCCATGGACATGACATTAAACTGCAAACAAATAATTAACAATTTTAACTTATATAATCAAAGAAGTATGCCCGATTTTCAACATTTTAAACTATACTATGCTGAAGTATGCTTTTCAGGGTTCTCATACAGCTTGAAAAGTCTTGATTTTCAGCAAATAGTGATTAATGGTCTTGAAGTGCAGAATTTTTATGTTGTTGGACATTTTAACCTAAGTAAATACAAACTATCTTTTTCTTCTGAAGAAAATTATTGTTTGTACTTCAAACAACCTACTTTTAAGAATAATATCCCCTTTCTACTTTAATTTGGACTCATTTGATATTATAGAGTCAATTGCATAAAGTGGTATTAGCTTACTACCAGTAGTAACTCAAGGAAAATCAATAAATTTAGTCCCATGCGGATTGCATAAACTGCTACCGGGAGTAATATATTTATGCCTAGGCATAAATATTTGAAAAATTAATATATTTATTCCAATAATTTACTACCATGAAGGGGTAGGTATAACTCCATTATTTTGATTTAGTTTTCATGTTAGCATTAGAAAATATGGCCGGACAAATAATAATGTGTTTTGAAATGTCTTATATCTTAATTTACATTGTACATATATAGAAATTTATAGAAATTTTTCAAAAACTATTTTAAGTCAATAATCTTATTTTGCTCTCAAATGAAGAGCATTCTTATTTTATATAGCTTTACATACTTATAAATATAAAATAATTCTACTAAACATCCCGATTCTATATTGTAGGACAAAACAATAAAAGTCGATTGCATAAAGTGGTATTAGCTTACTACTGGTAGGAACTCGAGGAAAATCAATAAATTTAGTCCCACGTGGATTGCATAAACTGCTACCGGGAGTAAAATATTTACGCCTAGGCGTAAATATTTGAAAAATCAATATATTTAGTCCAATGGTCTACTACTTATACATACTTATAAATATAAAATAATTGGACTAAACATCCCGATTCTATATTGTAGGATAAAACAATAACATCATTAAATTTGTGGAAATCAAGTATAAAATCACGCCAGGTATTAGTTAGTCTAGTAGTAAGCTAATACCGCTTTATTCAACTGAATTTTCTCCCTGGTAGTAATTGCTACTGGTATTAAGGCAGTAGCAGCTAATACCACTTTATACAATTGACTCTAACATTGTTAAATTTGTGGAAATCAAGAACATTATAATGGAGTTTCCAAATTTTAAACGAATTTTAATTGGTTAATCTATAAATATAACATGGATTTCTCAAAACTTACGCCAGGTTATAGTTAGTCTAGTAGTTTAGCTAATACCACTTTATGCAACTGAATTTACTCCCTGGTAGTATCTGCTACTGGTATTAAGGCTAATACCGGTAGCAGCTAATACCACTTTATGCAATTGACTCATAGAATATATGCAATCAATGTTTTCTGACAGCAAGATAGGGTTGAATATGACATGTGATGCAGTACTATCTTACAGTATTATAGTATCTTACCTTATTTTTCCTCCCTCCTTTTGCAAAGTATGAAAAGGAACAGAATTTTGTCATCCTTTTTGATGAATCACACAATAAACACCTACAAAAGGGCCAGATGGACATCTTGGTAAGGTTCTTGGAAAATGGCAGGATGACAAGCTATTTAATGTCTGTATTTCTAGGTCATGGGAAAGCATCAGACCTCCAGGATGCCCTCTGGAGTTTGTTTGAAACTTTGGGAGTTAGCAAAATACTTCAAGTTTCCATGGATGGTCCCAATGTTTGTTGGGCTCTCCACTGTCAGCTAAGCCATAAAATTGGAGAAGAAGCAAAACAAACACCTCTTAACACTGGAATCTGTGGACTTCATACTATCCATAATGCACTGTAAGCAGGTCATACAGCTACTAATTGGAATATTCACCGATTCTTGTCAGCTTTGTATTTTTTATTCAAAGGCATCATCATCTGGCTTGTTTGCTTTCAAATTTTGTCTTCACAGGTAAGCTGAAAACTGGGCTGCTGCCATGAGAGCTCTTGTTGTGTGGCCAAAGGATAAACATTTTTTACTGGAGGTGAAGAAGTGTCCATGTACAAGAAAACTCCAGTCATACCATTGTATTGGAAACAGAAATTTTTCTTACAATAGCAAATGATGTTAAGCCATTTCTTACTATGTTCCAAGAGGATCATTCTATGCTGCCATTTCTTCCCATTGAAATTGCAAAGCTATTGTGTAATTTTCTTGTTTGCATTGTCAAGGGAAGTTGTCTTGAAGATGCACATCTTGTTGCATGTGTTGCTACAAAAATAATTCCTGCCAACCATGGAAACAGAAATTTTTCTTACAATAGCAAATGATGTTAAGCCATTTCTTACTATGTTCCAAGAGGATCATTCTATGCTGCCATTTCTTCCCATTGAAATTGCAAAGCTATTGTGTAATTTTCTTGTTTGCATTGTCAAGGGAAGTTGTCTTGAAGATGCACATCTTGTTGCATGTGTTGCTACAAAAATAATTCCTGCCAACCATGGGGCCTTGATAAGTTTGCATTTTTCAGAGATATCTGTGCTGATGTATAACCCATCTTCACAAAATATTAGACTGACCA
>JAUZNC010057173.1:21271-37936 GCA_034780395.1 Vannuccia rotundouncinata | reverse complement strand
GGCCTTGATAAGTTTGCATTTTTCAGAGATATCTGTGCTGATGTATAACCCATCTTCACAAAATATTAGACTGACCAACCAATGTCAAAAGAAATAGCTGTCACACTCATGCACAAGGTTATACTACATAAGAAAATGTCAAGGCACACAAATTAGCAAGTATTGACTTGTTGTCTTTCTTTAACCAAAGAAAGCAGATGGAACATGGGTTTGTCACATTATATGCCCAGCAAAACACAACTGCCTCTCTTCATCAATTGCTAGAGTTTGAATCAAGTTGCAAAACATTTATCCTATCATTAATCAGTAAGTTCAATGAGAAAAATCCAATATGCTTTTCTATTGTTTGCAATATAAGCTGCCTTGACCCATCTCTCCTCACATCCAAATCATCATCATATTTGGAACAAAAATTTTGTCATTTAATTAATGAGTTGATCTACAAAAAGCATATTCATGTGAAAATGGGTGATACTGTTTTACATCAATTAATTTTGTTCTCTTAGGATCCTCTCTGTCAAGAACTGCTTTAAGCTGCAGCTATGCATCTGGATTATTTTTTAGCATCCAACAACAGTTATGCACACATGTGGGCAGTGATATCTAAACTGCTTATATTGAGTCAATGTTGGACAATGTACATTTTGCAATTGTACCTGGCATTTTACTGGAGTCACGTGGGAAGTACCACCTTTACTAGTTAAATTTTTCCTATGTTTGGGTTAGATATCCACATCCCATACTACTCTATTGGTTTAAATATAAAAGGTCAACCAACCACATTGTAAAAGAAAAGGAAAATGGTAGGACAATATAATTAAATTTTTGCTAGCCATTGCCTTAGGGACCATCCATAAAGTACTTACACAGTCATGATACCAATTTTGACCCCCTATGTTTCCAATGTATGTTTTTCATCTACCCCCCCCCTCCCTCTAAATGAATATGCATATATGCAGTTAGAGTTTATTCAGGCATTGTAAAATTAGGCTGTTTTTGAAAAGTAGTTATAGATAAAGTAAGCAAAGTAGGTTTCTGATTCTTCACAAATGACAATTTAATGTAAAATCTGAAGTCAATCAATAATGGAAACTATATTTGTTATATTTTTCAGATTGAAAGTAAATATGCCATAGTTACTAGTTATAATCATGCATATACATAATAAAATTGCCTGCTGTAGCATTTATTTCCAGACAGTCAGTAATGAACAGACTGTCTGTCAGTTATGATTGAACAGATTATGAATAAAGTCAGTATTAATAGATATTAAATTTTGTGAAAATTATATTTTATTTACTAGCTAGGTACTGGTAAAAAGGCACACCTAAAGACAAATAATATATAGTCTTCTCACAGAAATATATATTTTATCATGTATGTATAAATTCCTCTGCATACATTACACTTCTAAAATTACACAAAATACTTTTTTAATCTGTATAGATAATTATAGTTTCTTAATATTATTTAAATACAGTCTACTCTGGCTAAATCAAATGCAATAATCCGGACAATTGTATAATCTGGTTGCTAAATAAAGAACTAACCATTTCCTTGTATCTTTTTATGTTAAATAGTAATTATCAACTGGACATGCACAAACTGTAAAATGGACGCATGTCTTGGACTCTTTATATTATTCTTAGCATTATTATAATGTATTTAGCTATGTGTAATGCAAATGATATATGTTAATTCTTAAATTATTATAATGGTGCATCATCACACTTATAAATAATCTCTATTGACATATTAGATATTAATCATATCATTAGTTGCACAGTTTTCTTCCTTTCTTAACAATTTATGCATTAAGGTATAGTGTATCTATCATACCTATCTATTGCATACACTATGAGCTGTTTATTTATAGTTTTTTCTCGTTTTGTATAAACCAGATGATTTTTTGTTGATTTTATGGGTGTTCTAATAGAAACGTTCTCATATTCTAGAATATATGAAATGTATTTCTTTAGGTAGAGCACCAAACTTACCCAGAAGAAAATTGTTTAAGTAGTAAAATTAAGATTTTAAAGTCTGGTTCTTGGTATTAAATTGTAGCTTAGGTTATGGGAAACAATTTTGGTCTGAGTGTCAAGCTGACAAATCGATATGGCTTTATGGTGGAAAAATTGAAAATGGCTGCCTATTCCCTATTTAAGAAATGAAAAACATTAAATCACAAATAACTGCTTTATGATGCATTTCGGATGCATATAACATATTACCAATATATAGAAATATAGTTAGCTCTAAAACAGCACTTTTGCCCATTGAGTGATTCATGAACATTTTCTGGTTTTTTAACCTACCCTATCTGATAGATTATAATCATTTTTCTATCAGTTGGTAATTTACATTTATAGGGTCTCAGATGCTTTGTTTTCGAGATATTCACTAAAACATAATATTTTGTAATTTAATTTTTCTAAAAATTTCTATGACGTCATTCATTATATCCATCCAAAATGCATCATAAAGCAGTTATTGGTGATTTAATGTTTTTCGTGCTTAGATAAGGAATTGGCAGCCATCTTTGATTTTTGGTAGCATTTTAATTTTTCTAATCTGACTGCTTGACACTCGAACAAGAATTGTTCCATAGACCCTCATCTTCAAATTCGTACTGAAAAATATGAGTGCTATTATATTGATAGTTAAAAATGATTTATCTAATTGTCAAATTTCCAAAACATTTCATTTTGATTATTTTAATCCACTAGAAATGAGTACAAACAAAGAAAAAATAAGTAAAATGTCTGATCATGATCTTCGGACAAACTTAATATCCCGTGGAATTGATGCTCCTCCAGTAACTTGTAAGAAAACTTTTTATTATGTGCATCATTTTATTGTAATGACATCTCATCGTTTTCTTTTTGCTAAGGCACAACCCGTTCAATTATGGAACGAAGACTTTTTAAGTTAATTGAGAGTAAGTGTGTTCTTTTCTATTTTTAGTGTTTGTTGTGTGTTATATCCATGACTATTACCTTTAAATTTTAGATATCCACGATGACGACGACGATTCGTAAGTGAAATATCCGTCTTTATTATAGCGATCGGATTTGTTGTTTAATATAATTTAGTATATATACATCATTTCCTGACTTCAGCATAGCAGAAGTAGACATAACCTCTAGCAGAGGGGAACGCGGATTCCAACGTCGTTGTCCAGAATCAGAAGACCACATTACTGCTAGAAGAAGTGAGGGAGCTGGTGAGCGTGTCTCTCCTGGAAAGACTTGCACCAGCTCCACTAGTAGCGGCGTTCGATCTATTCCTCCTCGGGCCGAGGCTTCAGAGACCTCCGCTATTATGTACGCCGTCATCTTTCTCATCTTTCTTGTGGTTATATGGGTCGGGCTTAACCTCTGGAATGGAGACCCCTGGTATCAGAATCCAATTGATTCAATCAACTAACTGAATCTTACTCTCATACATTCAATATCATCTTGCTATTTATTTTCACTCACTGACGGTATTTGAGGAAATGCAATATTTTATTTGTCACTGTTTCATTGTATATGTTGATTGTTATTATTTTCTGGGAAAAACTAAAACTTTATAGCGAGGCTATTGTATACATTTTTTGAGTTATATGCTTCGGTTATTTATTTAGATTTGCATATTATCATATTATGCTGTACAAGTTATATATATATATTATAAATCTTTTATTAGTAATTCTTCTTTTTACTTCATTTTTTTGGTTTTTGATACTCTTTCGTTTAATTAATTAAAATTTGTAATATGTATTTGTATTTTCTATAATATATTTATGTATCGCTTTCACAGTTTAATTAATAACATCTTTATTTAATTTATAAGCATCGATAAGTTGTTTTATTTTCTATAAAATTCTCCCATTTTGATTGGTCGGTTCAACTACTGGAAACGACACATTTTATTGGCTACATTTTATTTCCGATATTAACTTTCAACAACTTATTTTTTCAGAGTGTAAATTTGTGACTTGACAATGCAACTTACTTCTACATTGTCTTTCATTTTCTTGACTTTGGTATCTGTTTGCTTCTGTTATCCAAAATGGACACCGCCCAAGCGCACAACTATATATGACTACACATCATTAAGTGAACACCTTCATCAGCTGAATGCTTCATATCCAAGTCTAATCCGTCTTCACTCAATTGGACAAAGTGTTGAAAAACGGGAATTATGGGTGATAGATATCGGTGCTAATGTATCTACAGCAGACACCGCTAATCGACCTATGATTAAGCTGATTGGAGGTATTCATGGCAACGAACCCCTGGGCAGCCAACTGCTGGTTATTCTTCTGGACATGCTCACTAGTACTTACAAGTCTGACGAAGATGTCAGGAAAATGCTCCAATCTACCGTGCTTTCTGTTTTACCCCTGGCAAATCCCGATGGCAGAAAAAGAGCGGGCCCAGGCGACTGTCAGGGAACCCTTGGAAAAAGCAATCCTAATGACTTTATTATCGACTACAATTTTGCCCCCTCTGATAAAAAGGACTTTCAACCAGAGACCTCCGCCTTAATCCGCTGGTTTAAGAGTAGACCTTTTGTGCTCTCCGCCTCCTTCCAGTCTGATGGTATTGGGGTGAGCTATCCCCCCAACGCCGTAGGACAGTTAATCTCTCCAGCTGATGAAACCCTGAATCATCACCTGGCCTCTTCTTATGTTAATCAGCACAAATCCATGTTGAATACTAGCGTTGATTTGTGTAAGGATCGTGTTTTTGGTTATAAAAATGGTATTGCACGAGGTAATATCTTGTCTTCGGCTGCCAAGGGCACTATGGCGGATTATATTTATCGTAATACGAACGCGATTGAATTAACCATTCGACTGGGCTGTTGCCGGTTTCCAGAGGATGATGTCGTCGACCAAGAGTGGATCAATAATATGGAGTCAATATTAACACTTATTGATCAGGTGAGTGAGATTTTTTGGTTGATAACTAATATATTGTCCTTTTAATTTACGTTTTAATTTTATTGTTGTTCATTATATTAATATAATTCTTGTAATCATTTACAATGTATTAATAGTTAGAATTTAATTAACCGTTGAAATTTTTGAACTTTTTATTTCACTGATAACCAGGTACAAATCGGCATTCATGGATTCATCTTAGATGATGAGAATGGCGCTGGTATTAACGGAGCGGAGATACAGGTTTCAGGATTGTCTCGTTCTCTGAAATCTGAACCTGATGGTCACTTCTGGAGACTTCTTCTTCCCGGCGAATACAACATCTCTGTCAGCCATGTTGAGTTAGTTAAATCCTTTTGTAGTGAATTCCTAAGAATGCCTTATCAAGAATTGTTTTAGCGTTCTGTCTTTTGTATCACACAACAAGTGTTTATGGTTACATTTTTCTTGCAATTTTATACAGAAATCTACACAATTTGTTCTCTGTATTTTTACCATTTTATCGTTAACTTTCCAGGTTCGAGACGCACTATCTAACCAATTTCAAGGTCCAGGTCGATTCGTCCACAGAGCTCAACATCCCCCTGTTAAAGTCAATAAGAAACACTTCTGCCAATTCCTCCAGTAAATTAACAGAACATTTGGAACCTACTAGGATACCAGTTGTGAAGCGACTTCTTGAAAATGATATTCCACCGTAGGTTTCATTTTGAATATTCGCAACTTTAAATGTGTGTCTTAGTTTTATAACTAAATATAACAACATAAATAAAGAGTTGTTGGATGTCATACATTTATTTCGAACACATTTTGCTGCTGTTCAGAGCTCACAGTTCTGGAGAAAATCAATCAGTGGACAAGTCAACAAAGTCTCGACTAGATGATCTCCTACAGTTGGCCGATAAAGTGGCTGACTATCGGAAACCGAGAGGCTTCAAGCTTCCTGAACCAAGTGAAATCAACAGGTTAGAATCATCCACTTTGTAATATCCATCCTACAGTTCCAAAATTACAAGAAACAGACTTATTTTAATTGGTAAAATCTTTGTCTTCAAATTAAAAATTGAAATGTTTTATTACACTTGACTTGTAGACATCACGACTACAAAGCAATGACTCTATTCCTGAAGGACCTCCATGCCAAGTATCCCAAAATCACCCGTTTGACGTCAGTGGGCCTGTCAGTGAATAAACGACAACTCTGGACTATGGAGGTCTCGGACAATCCGGGACTGCATGAACCGGGCGAACCGGAGTTCAAATATGTCGGCAACATGCACGGCAATGAGGTGGTCGGTAGAGAGACTCTACTCGCGTTACTGGAGATTCTCTGCAAGGGTTACTATGGTAACCAGAAGTCTGGCGAAAGTGGGGAAAGTTTGCGCTGGATTCAGTTATTGGTTAATAATACTAGGATACACATCTTGCCTAGTATGAACCCCGATGGTTATGAATCGGCTTATGAAGGTATTCAATTCTACAATATTTTACATAATATTTAATTTAAAAGAATTAAATCAATTTGTTGTTTTTATACCAAAATTAATTCAATCTATTCATATATAATTGTCTATTCAAAATTTTATATTCACTTGTAACACAAAGCGTGCTTCGTGTTAAATTAATGTGTTCACTAAAAATTTATAATCAATAATATCCATATAGTAGGAGCTAGTTACTACACGTTAATTAATTCAAGTTAATTTGTGCAAATTTTTGATATACTTAGGTAGTTCTGTGTTTGTTTGTTTGTTTACTATTTAGTGTTCTGTAGTTTAAATTTATTCAGCTTATTTCCGAAGGAAAGCAAACAATTCTGAAACAATGTATTATGAATATTTAAATTCTTAATTTCTAGTCCTATTTGTTGATTTAGTTTTTCCGTTATTTACTTAAATGCGTTTATAAATTAACTGATAATATTTATTTCTATGCTGTTATTATAATAATTGTGTTTCATATTCTTTACCACACTTAATGATTTTATAAATTTGTAAAAATTCATAAAATGTTTTTTCTTGTTTCCCTTCTTTGATTTAGGTGATGTGAACAGTATCGTTGGTCGTCCAAATAGTCGAAGAGTCGACCTAAATCGTAACTTTCCAGACCAGTACAAGTCTGACAATAACAATGCTCATCAGGTGATGCTTTTAGTTCATGCTCTATTTAACTCTAACAGAAATCGGTTGATAAAATAGTTCTTAAATACATATTATAACTTTATTAAAATGACCATTTTTATTAATTGTAAAGAAACTGATTTACCGAGATGTGTTTATTTCTTTTGTTTGATTACTAGAAGAATCAAAAGCATATCAATTTCATTCTAAATTTGAAGCGAATATCACATCTTTACCCCTTATCTGTTACAGGAAGTAGAAACGTTAGCTTTAATGAGATGGATTCAGAGTAGACCGTTTGTACTCTCAGCCAATCTCCACGGTGGCGCCAAAGTAGCCAACTATCCTTATGACAACTATAAGCCGGGTATCAACTACCGGTATGGTGAAGGTCCCCCGTCTAAGAGTCCTGATGACGAGATTTTCAAAAGACTTGCTCTCACATACAGCCTGGTAAGTGAGAGATATTAAGTTATGCGCATTAAGATGTAATATATACGGTCCGCAATGTGAGCTTGTAAAAAGTCTTTGATTTTTTTTGAATTCATAAACGTTACATAAATTAAATTGAATGTGTCAGCAAGCTGATAAAACTGCAATCACTCTAAAAAAGTTATAAAAAAATTCCTAAATTTTTAATAATACATTAATAGTATTGAAAGGTCTTGGATTTTGCAAGACATGAGTGCGTGGACCATGTGCAATGTTAGCTTATATGTTAACCATGAACTAGTGCATATAATGCTACACATTTGGTTTACATTCCATTTACTTGTTTTAAACTGAGATTAAATTACATTAAAGAATGATCTTATACCAAATCTCTATATCTTGGTATGTGACATAATGTATTATTTAAAGCTGTATTTGCTTTTCCAGTTAGACATGATATATCGTTACAAAGACTTAAATATCGATAATTGATCTCGTGGCAGTGTGAGCAATTTTTGATCTGTTATACTATGTTTTTTTAATATTTTTTCTTAATAGTTTTATATATTATCACGTAAGTATCCTTTCTGCATTTTTTAAATATTACTATAGACTAAATTTTATTTTTTTGTCATTTTATGGGTACACTATTAATTACCTAAAAACATCTTTTATTATCTGGTTTGTATCTTGCTGTAAGCTTGTTATTTGAACAATTTGATTCATGAAAGAAATATAATATGTTGACATATACACGTTACTATTATACAGTACATCAATATGTCGACATATTTAATTTTTTATTATCACGATCTTATTTTAATAATTATACTTATTTTGACAGAATCCTCTTTCGCAGTATAACCTTTCCATTTCATATCAATTCATTCAGGACTGTTGAATATATACATATTTTTTAAATTGTTGAAAATAAATTGTTCTAAGATTGAATTCGTAATTTTAAAAATATTTATTAAACAACACAACATTCAAAAATTATTATTTTCATTCGTTGGGCATTGTTGGTGTTAATTATGGTTTTTATGGCTGTCATTAAGTATTGACTATGTAATTTATTACGAAGTAATTTGTGTCTTCTATTTATGTTGTGAAAACAATCATTGCTGATTGAAATTTCTTAGTAAATCAATCTACATTTAAACCATTAATTGCTAACTACCCCATATTTGATTGAACATCTTCAACACCTTCATCAGGCAAACCCCGGAATGTTCCCCGGCACCGAATGTAACGACCGTTTCACAAATGGCACCACCAACGGAGCCCAGTGGTATTCAGTATCTGGGGGAATGCAAGACTGGAACTATCTCCATTCCAACTGCTTCGAGTTGACCATTGAGATGAGCTGTGTGAAATTCCCGATGGCCGACAAACTGGACTCCTATTGGCAGGAGAATAAATTCTCTCTCATGGTCTTCATGTCCCAGGTGCACCGCGGATTTCGTGGCTTTGTAAAAGATGGTGTGACTGGCAAGCCTATCCACAATGCCAAGATTCGTGTGGTCGGTATAGACCATGATGTTTTCTCAGCTAAGGATGGAGACTTTTGGCGATTGGTAGTTCCTGGGGATTATACCGTTGAAGTCTCAAAGAACAAGTGAGTTACGATAAGATTATACGCAAGATAATTGGCTGTTATTATAGTGGTGCATATTGTTATTATTTAGATATTTCACAACCTCCCAGCGTGTGACGGTTGAGGCGCACAAGTCAGCCACCCTTGTCGACGTTACGCTACAGCCTAGTCGTATGAATAGTTGGTCTATCGAGGCGGACTTCAACATCACCAGAAATTTGGACGTATCTTACCTCAAACCCGACGAGTGGAAAACCACACTCCAGCAGCTTTGCGTGGCACATTCTCAAGTGGCCCACTGCAGTGACCTTGCTCTCTCTCCTTCCCTGAAAAAGCCGATTTCCATGGTTACTTTGGGTAAAGACTTGACTGCTGTGAAGAAGGAGGTGCCCTCCATGGTGATGATAGGCGGGTTGCGAGGATCGGAAATGGCCGGAAGTGAAATGATGCTGAGGTTAATTCGCCATCTTCTTATTGGTAAGTTACGTTAGCTTTTAATATTCTTGGGGATGGTCTACATTACGTTTTTAACTAATAAATAATTTTCACTCACATTTTTATGTTTTGACATTACTGTAAGTTTTCTCCAATAATTAATCGATAGGTGTATTTTCTTTCCATGAATTCTTTTACTTCTAACAAAACTGATTCATTATATCTGTTCGTTCTTTATCGATTCATACTAATCTGTAATATTATGTCCTGTAGAACGCATCTCACCTATTCACCAATAAATTAATATTCTTATTTTCTGCTATATGAAGGTTTTTAGAATAATATTACCCAATGTATAATGCGTTCTGCCTGTAGCCCATCAGACGTTAAAGAATCACTTTATATAAATCTTCCTTTTACCTTCATCGTACAGGGTATTCTAAGTCTGCACCGGAGATTGTCTCTCTCCTAAAAAATGTGCAGCTTTATCTAATTCCACTATTTGATGTCGATGGAGCCAGTGAAGCTTTTCCCCAACAAGGAATTTGCGATCAGACCAAGTTTACCCCAGATTCTAAATTCCACATGGCATTCACTACTGGCGAATCATCGGTTTGTTAATTGATATATACATATTGTACATTTTAGATATCTAACGTTAAACAACCTAGTATGTAAAAATTATTGCGGTGTTAACATAAGTTTTAATGAATATCATTACCAGATCTCTCAAGTTACTTTGTTATGGATCGTTCCACTCAAACTATTAAGCTGTTTTCATTGTTACCAATGCAGTTGTAAAAGTAAAACTGTGTCAACAATATTTACAATACACATTATTATGTTGATGTGTATTGCGTCACACTTTCAAACAAGACCAACCAACTGTGTAAAGCTATTTCAATGGGGACCAATGCATTCACGTGCAAAATACCTGCAATTCAAACCCTACCCTCCGACCAACAGCCCAACTTGCACAGACGACAAAACTCCTATGGTGGACGAGAAGCGAGACCGCTCGAGAAAGAATGGAACGAGTTCATCAGAAGCGATTGCAAGGAATGCCAAGGCAGAAAAAGTGGCTGCTGCAGTCTCTTCTCAGACCAGGAACTTGATCTAGCTCTGAAAAGGCCAGAATCAGAAAGGCCCAGGACCAGACGGAGTTCAAAATAAACACCTGAAACACCTAGCCCACATATGAATCTCCAATCGGAAAAATCTTGGTCCACCCACAAGGTCCCCCAACCCTGGAGATCAGCCATCAGGAAGGAGTGCCTCAAGGGCCTGTACTCTCCCCGATCCTCTTCTGTCTCCATCAGGAAGGAGTGCCTCAAGGGCCTGTACTATCCCCGATCCTCTTCTCTCTCCATCAGGAAGGAGTGCCTCAAGGGCCTGTACTCTCCCCGATCCTCTTCTCTCTTTCCATCAAGAAGCCGATAGGCTCGTTAACCTAGGACCCACCCTAGACCAGCACGAAACAGAGATTGACCTCCAAACGGCCAAAGCGTCTCATCACAGAGCAGTGGCTAGCGCATTGTCGTGTAGACCAACACAGTCATCTGCGGTCTTAAGGGGCCTAAGAAATCCCCCACGGATATACGGGACTCCAAAAACTCATTCTGGCACAGATAAGATGCAACCCCTGCGCGCCAATTTTTGGCTCAATACCGGCACAGAATAGGCAGAAGTGACTCCCCTCTGCCAAGACTGTCAAGAGGAGGAAGAAAACTCTACCTACCTGCTCCTTTGGTGTCAATTATGAGTGGACTGTTTTGGTCTAAACCCCAGGCTTCACATCATTGCGCTCTATCACGAGCAAAATAATGAGTGATTTGAGGAAAAACATTTTATTTAAAATTATTTTTTAAATATATAATAATTTATTAACTTAAACTGTCTCAAAAAATTGTTTGACTTCAATTTTTTCAGCATAGTCTAGGAGAACATCATGACAAATTTCATGTACATAATTTATTTTAATGAAATATGCTTGCTTCGACTGTTGATTTTATCACTGGTATTAGTATAGCATGTTAGTATAAATGATAAATGGTTTTACATAGAGTACGATTTGTATTTCTCTTATTCTCTAAACTCATATTTTAATGATAAAGCTGTTGAAACAGTGAAACTTTGCAATTTCGACTAATTAAAAGAGTTTGAGTTATTTCATAGTTTTATTTCTTCGACTAAAGATTTCTCTTTTTATTTTAATAATGATGCTCCTATTTCTAAATTACCTATATCGCTACGCAAATATTTATGAAAATGTTTTTGGACATTATACAGCAAACTGTAATTGTAGTTTCTAATCTAACATTGTATTCTATATTGGAACAGACCATATCCCAGGTTAAGGCACTTAAAGACCTCATCATCCACACAAAGCCACAACTTGTGGTTTCTTTGGCAACTGACGGATCCCTCGTTCGTATCCTTCCCGACTATATGAACAGCAGCAGTAAGAGGATCTACCCTGACGAACCAGTTGTGCGCTCCCTGGGTGCTGCTTATACCAGAGCTGTCTGGGGCAACAGTCCAGTCAATAGTCTACTTGACAGTGACTGTTCGAAGATCAAAGGCCCCGACAGTGAGTGTTATTATAGTTGTTCGTATAAGTATGGAAGTTAATATATCTCTTGGACAATACAACACTTCATTTTTAGTTGGGCCCAATAGAGTAGTTCATGGTACTGATTGGCCGCTAGTTTTGGGCGGTGGTTCTCCCAATAAGGGAACATCCCGGGCAGGCTCCCTGCTCCAGTGGTCATATCAGAAGACCAATTCCCCAGCACTGGGTATCCATCTGACATGTTGTCGATTCCCGGATGGAAAGAAGTTGCCTCTGTTATGGCTTAATCATAAGGAGGGTCTTATGACATTGGTCAATAAATTAAAGCAAGGTGAACAGATAACAAATACTTTTGACATTTGAGTAGATCCGAAATCTTATAGCTTTTTATGATTTTAAACAAGTCGATTTTTAATAAATATTTACCTTGTTAAATAATATGCATTTAAAGTCAAGGTAATCTGTGACTACCCAAAAGTGCAAACTAGTCACAACTTTTTAGTTTGAATAAATGAATGCACGGAATACTAATAATATATATTGACTCCACAATCAACTCTATTTTATCCCTTTAAATACTATATTTAGCATAGGTAGAATAGTTAATACAAATATTCACTTTATAGTAAAATGAGAACTAGCCAAAACTCTTAAATAAAATTAATATTATGGAAAGAACAATTGTTGATTCAAAGCTGAAATTATCCTATAATTAATTATTCCCAAAAGTTTTTTCTGGATAGTTTTCTGTTATTCAGTAATCATAATTTTTAATATGATAAATTAATTAATTAATAATTGCTTACATCATCAATTTTGAGTATTTAAAATTTCATAAAATTCACAAAATTGTTAACCGTTTTTTCAACATTAATTTTCTTTTTTAAACACCTTTTTCCAGTTATTATTGAATTAGTTATTACTACTTTACGTATCACATTTATTTTTATTACCATAGATAAGAGACTTCTCTTAGTTTTTGCAGTTTAAATATAATATGAACACTCTGTGCATCTGCACTTATTTCACATTACAGATAATTCTTGGAGAAATTCCGGTGTCAGGTTATCCATAGTTAGCATGAAAACAATTTTCGGTCTTTTACTGTTGCTCAATTTAGTATTTTTCGACTGTCTATAATAATAATTTACCTGTTGCACAAAAACATGACCAATAGACTAACTGTCACTTTGATTTGAGTGTAGTGCTTTTTAGATCAATAAGATGTAAACTAATATCAGACTGTCTTTTAATGATTATGTTAATTGTTTTTTTACGTATTATACATATTATTATATGTCTTATTATATAATGTCAAGTTTGCATGAGTATATTTTTATAATGTTTTGGCTAACTACTAATTCTATATCAATACGAAATTATCATTTTAGATTTGCATTGTGCATATTTTCCGCAAAATTGTTCGTTTTTCTCTATTTCATATTTCTGAGTTGCAACAGTTTATTTGTTAAAATTGGGCCTTTGACACGCGCATATCCGTGTGTAAGTCTCAGAGACCTCTATTGATGTTTTATTTATTTTAAATAAAATATACATAATAAATAAAGATTATATTTGATGAGAATTAATAAAACATGTATATGAGTAAATACATAAACAGGTAAACAGTAAATAGAAACATGAATAAACCTACATAAAACATATTATATGTGAGTAATAAGTAAGAAACAAGTTTGACACTGTTCTGGTGTTGAACAACACTATGCACATTGCACACAATTCGATTGCATACATTACATTGCTGTGTACTTTTTCGCCTACTTCTAGGTGGACAAATGTGGCATATTCCAGGATTATCACCTGCTAGTTGTGCTGCTGGATGATTTACTACTTTATGACCATATAATGCAAGACAATTTTGGTATATTGGTGTAATTGTTGTCCTGTTTGGGCCCTTCTGGTCATAGTAGGATTAGCAAGAGCCTTTGCCAGAGATTCAATGAATAGTTTTTACCCCCAGCACGAACACTTGGGAATACATTAGGGCGGTTGTGTCGAAATATGATCCATGCATTATATTGAGTATTTGGTCGAACATCTTCTTGTCCATCGCCTAGTACATCTCTTGACATCATATTGTTTACGGCACCATGACATCATGTCAACCCCTGGTTTACATGTATTATATGTCAAAAATGGACAATGCTTTACCTGTTTCATTATCGATTGAGGCTTCTAAATGTTCAGAAGATAGCATTAGCACAGATTTGAAATTTCTTTCAGCATGTCTAGCTGGTATATAGGCTGAGAGCGTACAGTTAGGAGCAAACAGAGTTCGACTATATCTTTCTGGGTTTCAAAATAAATGTGGCCGCCGCATTGTTGCTGGTATACATCTTTTGTCATTACGTAGTGTAGATAAAATAGAGTAGTAACGATGATGACACCAATCTACTAAAGAATATTCACCGAAAAATCGATCACATTCAATTCCACATCCTTGAGGTAAATCCTTTGAACTAAACGCTTGAATATTGAAGTTCCACTGTAATAATCAGCAGTTGGTGCTTGAACACGCACATATAGATCAATATGTAGAACATACTGATTGTCAGAATCATGTACATATGTACATTTTAATACCACAACGGTCTGGCTTTGAGGCATTATAGATTTTGATCGGACAATTACCACGAAATAATAATATTTGCTCATCAATAGTTACGTGTGTGGTTGGTGTCCAGTGAAGTGAGCAATCATTAGAGAACTCATTTTGTATATTCTTAACAGAAGCAAAGCGATCATTCCTGCGATCATTATTGGTTATAAATGATATATAAGTTCTATAATTAGAAAATTGATAGGGGTCTCTGAGACCTACACACGGATTTGAGTGTACCTACAAATAGCACGGATATGCGCGTGTTAATAGTCAGAAGAGATCAATGTGGAATAGAAAATATTATGTTTTTTATTACAAAAAACTATAGATCATATCTATTTTTTCAATCAAAAATTACTTGAAAAAATATCTCAATAATAGTTATTGTTAATGTCATAAATTATTCAAATATTAAAGTAGTACTAGTGTTTCATACTCAACCATTTTCCATAGTATCTTTTATCTTATACTGTTCTCTGTAAACTTGACATTTCAAGACGTCAGAGTTTTTACATTTTTAATTATTATGTCAAAAATTCTACAAATTAAATTATAATGCTTATTTAAACTTGATCTTCAATTTATTCAATATTTGCTGCTGATTTTACACTGCCAATCATTGTTCTATCAAGTAATATTTGTATTCAATTCTGGCCCAATTCTCAGTATTTAATATATTTCTACAATTATATTTAACCATTCATAATAAATAGACTTTTCCGGTTTGGTCTGTTGTAAATAGGTGTTCTAACTGGATGTTCGTTCCTCTGTCTACTGTTGCTTGTTGTTTAATTTCGTTGATATATTCAGCAAATTGTTAAACTATATAAGAATCCATATCATTGCCTAAGTTGAAAAACTTTTTCTAATTTTTATAAAATTATAAGTAAACTAAAGTAATAAATTAATGTATGCATTGATTCTATACAGTCTCGAGTTGCTTCTCATCCTTAAATTCTATTCTCTCTCTCTATGATTAAAATTATCTATGAACCAAAATTCACTGCTTACAGATTTTGGTATTTTTCTTATCATGTGATGACGTTTGGTATTCTATTATGGACGAATTTTTTGAGAAATTGGTACCCTCTCCTGTTTCTTCACTACATTGATATCAAGTAGCTACGTTGCTCCGTAATAATTTTGATAGGGACATTATCGTTGATTTTACTGCTTTTTTACAACTCTACTCCCCGGTAACAACCCACAGTATTGATATTATTTGAATACATTTTAGAATTTACGCAATATGGGTTCATAATGTGATTTTAAAAGGGGTGATTTTTGATTCTTTACATTAGGTTTACAAATATTTTTAAGACTAAATACAAAATACTTAATACATCAAGCCTAAAAATGATTGGCATGTAATTACAATTAATATAAATCATTATAAATATAATATGTTTTGTATTTAGGGAAAGCTTGTCAATAATGTTTTCAATCAACGTTAAAAAATAGTTTATTATTTACCAATTTAATATAATGTTGTCCGTGTTTCATAATCCAGAATGATTGCAGTCGCTCATACAATTGTATTTATTTCCGAATTATTTAATTTACTTGGAAAAATTATCTGCATGACGGATCTCATATAAAAAGTCAATATTGAGATCAATTTTATTTACACCACGAAATATGGTGGAATTGAAAAAATTGTTTAACAAATTTCTTCAGTGAGATTCGACCCCGAGTTTGTTTACAAACTATCATAAATTTCAACTGAGAGAAGCCGTTTATATTCATTTCTGGTTTATCTGTATATTGTAAAATCGAAAGTGGAAAAATCTGAGAAACATATTGCGCGCGGTTAATATATTTTTAATGATCACTATTTTTATTCTAGTTGTCAAGATTTTGTGATATTTAGTTTGACGCTCAATTAGGAAATTTCACAAACATTTATAAACTAGATATTTATAAATTGGTCAAAATTTTCGTAAACTTTAGGATTAT
>JAUZNC010057173.1:0-21171 GCA_034780395.1 Vannuccia rotundouncinata | reverse complement strand
CAATTAGGAAATTTCACAAACATTTATAAACTAGATATTTATAAATTGGTCAAAATTTTCGTAAACTTTAGGATTATACGTTATTCTTTCACAATTAATGTTAAAAGAGATGTAAAAATTGCTCGATCATGTGTATAGCCCGGCAAATAGTACCCTCCAGTGACAAGGAACGAAATGCCAACATTGACCCCACTATAATTGTAGATAATGGTGTCAAACATTTGGAAATGGACGTTTTTCGAAGTTTGAAGGGTTGGTTTGGATCACAGAGTTTTTTTGTTTTTCCATATTTAAGAATAGAAATATATTTCTACAATATTTGGTTACTTAATAAAAGGTTATTATATTATCATATGTTTGTTGTATATGATTATGAACATGTAACAGATTTCTTTTTATTAAAACTAAAAATTATCACATATTTTGTAAAACAATTTTATTTCCATAATATGCTTTTGAATATTAGTATTAGACCCATATTTAGTGAAAATACACACACTTAAGACTAATTCAAAAGCATAATATAGAAATAAAATTGTATTACATGTGTTCATTTTTAGTTTTAATATAAAGAAATCTGTTACATGTTCATAATCATAATAATGCAACAAAACTATTTAAAACCTCATTGAACCTTTTATTTTATAAGAAATAGTTATTTTCTTGTAAAGTAACCTAATATTGTATAAATATTTCTATTATTTAATATGGATAAAAAAACAAACACCGGCAGACGTCCATTTCGGAATGTTTGGCACCATTATCTACAATTATAGTGGGGTCAGTGTTAGTATCTCGTTCCTTGTCTCTGCAGGGTGCTAGCTGCGTGACTAGTGAGGTTAAGTTACCGAAAGATGGAATGTAAAATAGAACGATCTTTTTGACCCGGGTATACAAATTAATTTTCTTTACATTCTTTTTATATAGAAAATCATTTTTATATTATAGCATTCCTTACATTCATAAGTCTTCTTTCAGTAATGATAATATAATGTAATAGTTGTATTTATTTATTCTATAGAAATGTGTCACATGTTACAGAACATTGTCAATGAGCAAGGAGATAACAAATACAGAAATCAGAATAGATAGTTAAATTACAGTAATTACTGATGTGAAACTGATAAGGAATTAGTTGTTAAAAGTGTTAAACATCTTTCCCTCAGCGGTGTGTATCCAAGTTATCTCGGCAACCAGTCACAACACTGTGCTGAACGCTACCTTGACAACCAGCCCTGTGATGGTTAGACAAGTGAAGCCCAATAGGGAGTCAGATGGTGTTTTCACCAATGAAGAAGAAGACCCCAAGGATGGAGCGGACGAAGAAAATTTCTTGAAGTTACCAGTTGGTAACAAGGGCTCCTTATGTCATCTTTATCCACCAGGTGATTCTCCCACAACTGAACCGTGAATTTACCATTTCAATTATTGTGTCTTTGATCCTTTTACTTCCCTTCATAATCAACTTACAGGCGAGTACTCCCTGCTCGTATCGGCACCCCAATACGAGAGTCTCAGTCGTAACTTCACAGTTGACGCCATAACTACCGTTACCAATAGTAACGTCATGTCGATCAGGTTTGCTCTCAAGGACGCTTTGGAATCCATTCGTTATCAAACAGAAGAGGATGTCTTGAAGGATGTTCGACTTTGGAATAATGCTTGTGGTCATTCACAAGAAATTGGAAGGAGTGTTGAGGTTAGTGTGGATCCCTTTCATATTATTATTTCACCCAATTAGCTGTGCCGAGATATCCTTACATGACAGAAAAGGACATATTTAACAATCCTTTGTATTTCTACATTTTCAAAAATACTCATATGTGGTATTTTCCTCGCATGGATACAGAACCGTACTATCTACACTTTTACCGTGGAAAACACTGGCAACAAACATCCCGTCACTCTCCATCTCATTGGCAATCTCCATGGCAACGATCTCGCCTCCAGACAACTTCTCCTCAAAATGATTGACTTTATCTGTACGGAGAGGGACCGCGACTTTGAAGTGAAGCGGTTGCTTACGTCTACACGACTTGTCTTCCTCCCCACTCCCAATCCTGACGGGGTGGTCAAAGCACTAACTGCTGTCCATAACAATCAGAATAAGTCGATGACAGCGACGCAAAAGGGAGGTCTTGAGTGTGGCCCTGAGGGTCCGGGTAAACTCAATTCTCATAATGTGGACCTGTGGCAGCATTTGATTGGTAAGAGTACTTTCATGAGTTGGATTATAATTAGTTATTATTATTAATAAATATATAATTGTTAGACTTACCTTTAATCAATTATGTTTTAGATTGTAATGTAAAGTCTTTAGTGTATAAATCTGAAATTTACACTTTTAGATGTTAAAAATCGGTCAATAATGGAACCCGAATTACGAAATTTATTATCCTGGTCGGATAAGGAATCGCCATTGTTGAAGATGACCTTCATTTCCAATGTTGATGAAGTAATCTATGAAGTGGACGATATTTGTGAGCTCACCATTATTCCATGGTGCCTGTGGGATACAGCACATTTTGAATAAGTCTTCCTCGTTTCAGCCTTTCCGGCAGAACAACAGCCAACAACTCACCAATATGACCAGGCAGTCTATTCACTGCTAGCCGAGTTCTATCGTCATCACCTCGCCAGCAGGCAACCGTGTCCCACAGACTCGTCTTCATCATCTCGGAGTGCACTAGCTGCCTTTGGCCACTTCTCCACAGCTCACCAGCTGGTTAAAAAGTCAGTGTTGAAGTACATGCTGAACAGGGTCCGCGGGAAAACAGCACCAGCACCACTCAAGGATCCATTAGTACTAGGCTTCGGATTGGTCTGCTGCCGACGACCTGGGGAGCAGTTATTAGCGAAAGTTTGGCACAGTCATTATAGAGCGCTGCTTGGTCTTATGTTGCACATTACATCAGGTTTATGACACGTTCATGCCAATTATTGTTTAGATTAATTGTCGTTTATTATTTTATGTTTTACAATATTCGTATGATATTATACATTTCGTATTATTTAATAAAGTGAAATGAAGAATAGGTTAGAATGTTTTGAAAACTGTTTTAATATTTTTCGAAGGTATTGAAAAGAACATAATAAAAATTGTTTTGGTATAGTGAAGCTATTGAAAGCAACATAATTTTAAATTGGTACTCATTATTTATTACTTATAAGGATTAAATTTGATGAAACAAATTATTCTACTTTAAAGAACTTATCTCTCAAATATCTCTTTAATTTCATCTATTAGTTCCCATTTAACTATCTTTTACTGTTTTCTATAGATGGTGAGAATAACCTTGGTGGACGGGTTATGTCCAAGGATAGCGGTCTCCCATTGCCCACCGCCAGAGTTCATATTATCGGCACCAATTATGACACCGCAGTTGACTCTGATGGCTTCTTCATCCGACTTATGCCACCTGGAGAGTACTCCCTTCAAGTTAGCGCACCCGGCTATCAACTTGTCATCAAAAATTGCACATTACGTGCGGGTAGAGAATGTGGGAACATCGCCTTGGAATTGGTGTCTAATCCAGAATTGGGACTCATGTCTAAGTTTTTGATTTTTATTGCAGGTATGTGTACAACTTATAGCGTATGTGGTTTAATGCATTAATGTTCTTTTTCTTGTATGCTTATAATTAGGTAAACGATGTTTTCATGGAATTACTAATTTATTGTATAAATACAGTCTGAAAACATTGAAATTTAAAAAAAAATAATTAGAACTAAAAAAACACTGCAACAGTTTTACATTTACTATAGAAATCTGCTTAGAATAACTGATGTACTAACAGTTCTGTGTTAATAATTTCTAAACAATTTATAACAATTTGCGATAAGCAGACTTATGTATGCATAACATATTCCATATTTTTCTTACGTATTGCAGTGGTAGGTGTTTCCTTCATCTTGATCATTCTATTGATAATCTGCTCCAACAAAGGGGTCAAGAGAGTCCAATATCGGCCTCTCCCTCGATCAGAAGAGGACCAAGTTGCCCTAGTCCCCCTCAATCCAGAAAACCGTTACGACGAGTATGCCGACGATGCTGATACAGATGTTCTATTTTTAAAATCCTCCGAAAACCGTAATGGCTGTTGATCGCTGTCGATGGTTTAGTTCAAGTGTATATTTAATTTTAGAATTTTATTATGACATCAATTCCTCCTAGAAGTACTAAAATAATTAATGATCTATAAATTTTGACTCTTTCTTCATATCGTATAGTAATCGGCAAAATTTAAGTGAGAAAGGGTATCCAAATATTTTTGATTAAATATCTGATCTGTATTCTATATTGCCATTTTTAATGCTGATTTTTGTTGAAATCTAAGTTGACAGCTTGTGTCGTTTCGTCTTTCATTTTAACAGAAACTCGTGTTCATGTAATTTATCAATAATAAGACATTTATCTTATCTTAATTGCCAATTGTATCTTGACCATCCCTTTTATTTTATTAATAGGACATTTCAATATTGGTGTACATTTATAAATTAATTTATGTATAATTTTTGTATCTAAATCATTTTTTATTTTGAAGAAGATTTGTAAATTACTTATACACTACCATTTTTATATTGCTTCGTTGGTACTCCATAGTATTTCAAATTCATTATATTTATTACATAAATTGCGTATTTATCAACATTTAAATTTATAATATATAGCTACGTTTATTTAAAGTTAACCATGAAATTGTTTTGGGTTTATACTTTAAATCCTCGTCTATTTAAAAAATGTTACTGATTGGCGAATCTTTTTAGAAACGTCCTTTTCCTAAATTTTATTCTATGATTCATCGATCCATAATATGGGTATAAAATAGAATTATTTTAGACAATCGTGTTTTGCTAAAGTGCTTATGTATTAAAAAGAATTTCTGTTATTTGTAACAATTATACAGCATGAGTTATAACTTAATTTAGTATCTAGTGACTTTCCCTGATGGATTTCATAACTGGATTTAAAAGTTATATTTTAAAAATTTCACGTTTAGCAATTAATATAATATAGGCTGTATCATTAAAAACAATCTTTGTCATTGTTTTAAATTGCAGTTATCTATTAATAGGAGGATATCTATTTAACACTGGAATTTCAAATAGAAATCGATCTTTTATTAATTTTGTAATGTTTATAGTGTGCAGCAGATTATTTTTGGTATGGAATGTACTTTATTTCTTAATTGAAAGTTTAAGACGAAACAACAGAATGAACAATAACAATCTAGAGGGGACAAATGTGCGCCTTTTGAGACAACACACACTCACCAGATGTAAACTAGTACAGATTTTAACTCAATCGAGGACATTTTTAACTGAAAATTTACAAAATTTTACCGCTGAATGGGAAACATCAGCTCTACAAAAAGCCGTGGAGCATATGAATGAGAAAGATAATTTAAAACGATGGAAATTAAGTTTAGACTTCATCGTTTATTTATATAAACATTCTCAGTTGAAATTAAATGTGTTATTTTGCATATAGAATTATTAATAAATTAAACTTAAAAAAATGACAAACGCTTGTTTTTATTGATACAACCAATATATGAACTATATTTGGAGTTCTCAAAAAATTCAATATATCTATCCGAACAATATATAATAAATTCAGTTTTATTTTATTAAATTGGTAGATGCTGTAAGGGGCTATTCTGAAATGATGTCACACTTTTAAGTAGACAATTGTCACAATTCGTCCCAAATTCAAATTTATTCATATAGTATACGTAATACTTTTTACACCTAAAATACCTACTTCATTTATCTGTAAAAATTGATTATTGATATTAACATTGTTTTCATATATCTATGCATAATATCCAAAACAAAAACAAGGAAATTCCTACAATTATGACATTTTAAAAAACCCTTGAGCTTGCGAAGTCATTTCAGAAAAAGCTGTTGGCGACGAATTGCGTCACCCGACGAATACCGTCATCGTCCGACGGATTGCGTTCTTTTTAAAATAACCCAATTCGTCCGACGAGGACGGTATTCGTCGGTTGAACGCAAAGCCCCTAAGTTCGTTTGGATTTAATTTCTAATATAAATATAATCTAATTGCAAATTTAAACAACAGAACTAATGATGAGTTTTATAATATTTAAATACAGTTTATTTTAAGGTGATATTCACAAATAATAAGGTTATATGCAGGAGGGGGTAGCGTATTGCTTCTGAGTAACGCCGCGTAACGGTGGGGGAGTGGGTGGTTTATAGTTATGTGCGACGTTGCGTTACGTTGCGCTAATATAAATGTGTTTAGAAAACAAAGTAATTCCTTGATTAAGTTTTAAAAATCAATAACTTTTTATATATGTGTTCAAATGTGTTTTATTTCCAAACCAAAGTTATTTACCTTTAAAAGGTAAAAATTTATTTTATATATATATTTCCTTATAAAGGGAGATAGCTTGTGTCTGCCCGCGGGTAACGTTATTATAGGTGGGTGTTTGCTCTTACGGGGGATTAAAAAATATATTTTAAAGCATGATAATGTGACACATAAACATTAAATAACAAATAATTAAAAGTTTAAATAATACACTCTACAGAGGCACTGCGCAATATCTTTTTAGCTGGAGGGGGGACAATATTTTGAGGGCGGTCCGAGAATATTGCGAGCAAATTAAATCTATTAAAATCACGAATCATTACAGTTACATAAAATAATATACAAATGAAAAAAAGTCGGTCGAAATAAATCTTAATTAACATATTATAGTAAATGTATATTTAAGATATAATTTCTGTGAGCAATACATGATAAAGAAAGAGCATAGAAAAAATTATGACATTTGATGTAGTTTTAAATTATATCTAATTTTGTTGTATACACACTATTTACATATTTAATTTGTCTTCTACATAACATTTTAATAAAAAATGCACTTCTCAAGAAATATGCAACATTATACAGCAATATATTGAACAGTAATTCAAAAGAAGCCTAATAATTGTTATTAGAAATAAGATCCGAATAATATATATATTGAAATTATATATAGACCATCTTTTCGATTGCCTAGCTGCTGTACAGTATGGTATAACTAAGTATGGTATACAGTATTGTAACTAAATATATGACACATGACTTAGAAAAGATATCGTACTGTGATTTAAATTTACAACGCAATTTATATAGAATATTGTATACAATGTAAGTTAATAGTTCAGAAATAAGTTAATAGCCGAGAAAATAGTTCAGCTGACGTAATTCACATTTTATAAATAGAAAAAAAATAGTTTTCGAACTTTATGGTATTGGTTGAAGATTCAAATTTTCGGTTTTATCTTTGTGTACATTTAATATCAGGTGGTTTAGTCTTTCTTGACACGTTGTTCCTCTCAGGTATGATTTAATTATCTGATGTATCCTTGGCTGCCGGGATGCACATAGGAGCACCGCTTCCACAAAATGACTACTTCACTAAATAACAATTTCTGAGCTGGTGTGATCATTGTGAAATTTCTTTTGGAATTGAAATTTCAACCTTAGTTTTCTTCGACGAAGTGTGATGACAAAAATTGAAGCTGTGTGGAATAGTTTATCCTTGTTCAAATCCTCATTTTAAAATACAGTGATGATGTCTAGTGTATCACTTTCTGGTAAGGTTATTAACTAGTAGTAACAGATTTCGGTGTTATTTCAGGTGTCTATAGTCTTCTTGGTTGAATCGTGACTTAATTAAAGATATTGTCATATTGAAAACTTAAAAATACAATTGCGGTAATATATTTTTAGATCTGGGTGATGATGAGCATATCCTGTACCGATTTGAAAGTGTTGTGGCAGGCAAGTTTATCTTACGAGGTAACTTCGGTTTTTGGTCGTATTATATTCAGCAGACAAGCAAATTGCTTTGCTACAAAAATATATATCATAAAATGATTAATCACGAAATTTATCCAGTGTTTTAACTACTAACTCTGCAACTATAGTTGTCCTTCTGTTGCTGATCGATGCACTTGCGGTCAGACTTCTAGTAGTAACCGAATCTGATAAGCACATATTCTAAATTTTGTATTCATATTCAGATTCTAAACCCTGTTGCGCCGCCTTTGCTATAGATAGAAAATAAAGTTATTATATTTTTTATAAAAGGAAAACATTAAACCTATTTTCAATAATCAAATTTGTTTTACTCATCTAAATGAAATACAAAATGTTTAAGTATCATTTATAATATTTCGGTTTCTGTATTGTTGATTACTTTGGACTTTGTATTAATAGAACATTTATTTTCGGTATGGCCTATTTAATTAATTTAAAAAATATTAAGATACATTTTATTTTTACATTACTGTTAGTACATTCTAACAATTTTTGATTTGAGTGTAAATTTTACAATTTTAGCTGTTATTAATTTAAAAACTGTCATGATTAAATATTATTTGTACATAAATCTTGGCAAATTTAATGTTACGTTATATTTTTGAAAAAACAAAATTAAAAAATTTTAGGTTGAATTTATTTGTAGTACGCACATATATTTATTTACACAGTTAAAAGAAATCCCCCCTAAATAACCATTAAAATGACTGGCCTAATTATTTGTAAAATTCGTTTGCTTTTTATAATTCCCTTCTTCAATATTTTTTCTAAATTAAGATTCTTTATACTAAGTGCATTTATATTATTGAAAATCATGTATATATTCTATTATAATTGACTGAATGTTAAATAATGCCACATTCAAGGTTAGATATACATATTAGGCTGCATTCTATGTAGCCTAACAAGGATACATCTGGTGTACATTATACTACCAACCCTATCTTTCCCCAGTTAAATTGGAGTAATATTGATAAATATCCAAAAATGCAGGCTGGAATACATATGGTTTAAGTATACATTGTTGCTATACAACATAACTTAAACATAACTCATAAAAAGGGGTTATTTGTCACAAAAATTTTGACATTAGAATTTTTTGCAGATTTTAAGCTAAACAGTGAAAGCCAATTTTTCATATTTATGACTTTTTATATTGGTCCTATTATATTAAAAAAATAGTATATTTGCCATTCTCTGAAACTTTGAAAAATATATTTTAAAATCATAAGGATTGACAATTACTATGATTTAGTAAATTGCACCTTACATTATTAAATATACAATATGAAATCCAAAATGCATTTTATGTAGACCTTGAAAGATATGTAGTGTACCTACAAAACATAATTTTATATATAAAATAATAAGAAAAGGTTTAAATATTCAACATATAAAAGACTTGAATGCAAGCTAATATAGAACTGTAGTTATTAAATGCAAGATTTAATCATTGAAATATGCAGATATTCTGATCAGTTGTTCTGAAATATTATTAGCACTGTTTTTTTACATTGTACTCAGTCAGAAAAAAGGTCTATTTGGAGGATATAAGAGTTGTTAAAGTACAAAGAATGTCATAATTATTGAATCATATATTTTTATAATGTGGTTATCAGGGTTCCCACTATATTAGGAACCCATAAAAACTCTTCAATTTTGTAATATCATTTAAAAACCATTTTATTTAAAAAATAGACTTTAATAGAAAAAATGTGACCCATATCAATTAGATTTCCATTACATTTGAATATCATTTTAAATTTAATGTCAAGCCCTGCATATAAATTGTTCAAAAAATATTATTTATATGATTATATATTTCATATGTAATATATATTAACAGACTACTTTTGCTTTTTATTTTTATTTTATACACTCTTAATGTTTCCTATATACTCAGTAGAGATCATGTGTTGGGTTTTATAGGTGCATAAAATAATATATGTTGGTGACCAGTTGAGAACTATATAAAAAAATAAAAAGTTTTTGTAATTGGTTAATCAATTAAAAACTTTTAAAATGATAATTAATATATATATATAAGCAAAATTTGAACTTGTATTACCCAAAATATATAACTTTAATTACCATAATATAAATATAAACTTTTTCAATACAAATTCATTAGACATGTATGAATTAGCTAATAATTGCATATTATAATATCTGTGTTTAACATATATATAAACTTTAAATTATAGTTAATCATTACTTTTAGATTTTAGTAATGTTTGTATATTTTTATTATTTGTTAACATTCTATCATATGAAATTATCATTTAATATACACATATAATATTAAAGGTTTTGGATATTTATTTTATATTGTTACTATGGTAATTGAAAAATTTGTAATATAAATATTAATCACTTTTTAAATTATTTTATATTGATTTCTTAGTTGCAAATATAAACATATAATAATAAAGCTTTTTCAAATATGATATTACAAAATATAAATATTGTCATTTTAATCTTTTAAAATTCTTCAAGATCATGTTTATAAAATGTATTGTTTTAATTACATTTATAGACTTATATTGTTACTGAAACATATCTTGTAGAATATTGTTATTTATATATATTGAATTATGCTATTTTACTGTTCATATATTTTAAAAGATCCACTCATATGCCTGGTGACCTTTTACTAATAGATCAAATGCTTGTTGTTGTTTTTTGGTAGAATAGCCTTTATTTATGAGTTTGAAATATTTGAATTGATTTATGGATGAAGAAGCAAAATGTTTTCTATGTTTTGTCATTCATCAAGCAATCTTTGCATGTAATTCTATTTTTGATATAAGGAAAGTAAATTCTGATTGGATGATATTTTCAGCACCTTTCGTATACAAGAAATTATCACTACTTTTGTTGTCTATTTCACCTTTATATATTTTCATACATAAATGTTTTTGTTTTGTTATAATTATAGTAAATAACTACAATAATGTAAATGCCTGCAATACATGCTGTATATCAGTTTGAATTAGGTTGTTATAGGTGAATGTATATTCCATCAACTTGGAATTCCCTCATAAACAGCATCAAAGATATCATATTTAGATTTTTCAACAAATAGAAAAGCAGATGACATTTTTGAAATCTGGATTTTATAATACTTTTAAAAAAGGTTATAAAGACTTAATTTTTGTCACAAACAGTCCTAGCTGTAAAGAGTTTGCTTTATTTAAATTTTAAAAAATGGGAAAATTAATTATCACCTGTTTAGATATGATAATTGAAAGTCAGATTATTCATAAAACAAGTTTGTTCAATTGCTATAGTGAAACTAAATAGGTAAACTAGGTGCAATCATCCAATGAGTCAAATGTAAGCTTTCTTTCTATTATGAGCCATTGTATATTTCAACTATGCATATTGTAATTTACAATTTTTCGAAATTTAAAAATCTTGAAAAGGGATGATTGAAAATTATTTATTCCAATCATTTGTTGAAATGATTATTTTATTAACATTAATATGTGTTAATTTTTTGAAACATACCCAATTTCTGTACAAAAATAGTCAATCTAATTATTACTTACTATAATAGCTAATATTTTCATGTTCCTTCATATTTTTTGAAAATTTAGTTTAATTATTATTTTAATATACATGTTCTTTATTTAATATTAGCTTGTTTTGTTTTGATTGTATTTTTGTCTTGTGATATTTTTTATAGATTTCATGTCAAGCTACACTCAGCTCAATTCAATGCAGCCTCCTAACCAAGGAGCACCCACATCTGGACCACCTTCATCATCATTAGTATTACAGCATCAAGATTTCATGGACATTTCAATGCTTCCTATGGATAAAGGACAACAAACAATGATGTGGCAACAGAATCAATATTTGACGGATTCTGGTATCCACTCAGCTTTGGGGACCCACACTCCTAGTGTCAGCAGTAAACAGGGTCCTGAGGATATGGATCATGATGACATCTTCCAATCTAATCAGAAGCCTCAATCACAGCAACTTTCCAATGGACCAATGTCAGTATATCAACAGGACATGTGTCTTATGTCACCTGGGACACCAGGAGGGGCCAGTTGTGTTCTAGGTGGTGAAAGCATGGCTGATGGTGGGGCCATGTTACCTAACCCTAGTAATGGAACAGCTAGTTGTAATGGAGCTTCTGAGATTGACACCCAAGTGGCTGCTACTGCAATTCCTGATTTGGTCAAATTGATTAAAGATGAGGACGATCAGGTCATCATCAATCAAGCTGCAATGATGGTCTACCAACTCAGCAAATCTGATGCCATAGATGCCCTTATTGCATCAAGAGAGATGCTGGAATGTATTATCTCTGCTCTTGATCGAACGGAAGACCCTGAAACAGTTCGATTTTTGGCAGGCACTATGTACAATATGTCTCAAAAACAAAGTGGATTGGAAGCCATTTTCGCCGCACGATGTGTTCCTTGCTTAGTTTCCCTCCTCAACTCGTCCATTGAATCAGTACTTTTTTACGCCATTACCACACTACACAATCTATTACTTCACCAAGAAGGTGCAAAGCCTTTAGTCCGTCAAAGTGGGTGCATTCAAAAGATGGTCACTCTTCTTCAGAAGAATAATATTAAGTTCTTGGCTATTTGTACTGATTGCCTACAAATTCTGGCTTACAGTCATCAGGAAAGTAAGCTAGCCATTCTTGCAAGCGGTGGTCCTAAAGAACTTGTACGTATTCTCAGCACATATCAGTATGAGAAGCTTTTGTGGACAACCACCAGAGTTTTAAAGGTATGTTTTATTTTGTCATACACTTAATTTTTCTACATAACTATTTAACATACATTGTTTTGTGTTTAAGGTTTTGAGCGTATGTCCTAGCAACAAGCCAGCTATTATTGATGCTGGAGGTATGGAAGCCTTGGCAAACCACCTTCATCAGCCAAGTCCTCGACTAGTACACAACTGCCTCTGGACTTTGCGTAACCTCTCTGATGCTGCCACTAAACTTGACAATCTCTATAATCTATTGCAAGCTCTCGTGCAACTCCTTGGAAGCTCGGAGATGAATACGATTACTTGTTCTGCAGGAATCTTGTCTAACCTTACATGCAACAATCAAAAGAACAAACTAATGGTTTGCAAGGTAATTTTTTTTACTATTTTTTTTTCTCAACAGGTTATTTTGTAGTTTCTAGAATAAATTAAATGCATTTCGTTAAAAATTGGTGTAAAAATAGCATTTCTTTTGAAGGGGTATCTTAGTTCATTAGTTATAGTCTAACACACTGCTTGCTGCCTTCATCATCGTTAGGAAAGAATGCAAATATTAACTGCTTCCGTGTAATTGATGTGTTTTTTGGTTGCCACTGACCGATCTACCTATATATTCGGTAATTTATAATTGTATTACAGTACAGGAATGTGTGTTTGTAATGCATTCAATCAACCAGTTATGTATACTGAATGTCACACGGCTGTTAGTTAGATAGCTGTTGCTGCTTGAAAGCCTAGCACTAGTAATGTATGTATATCAGTTAGTTTCCGCTGCCCTGTACCTATGTTTGTCTTGTTGTAGCACTTATAATAGACAGTGGTAGTAGTATATTACTCTCCCTCTCTCTTTCTGAATCATTTCTCTGTATGTATGTATAATTATGTGCTGGCTTCTACTATCGATCGATCAAACTATTTTGATTGCGTTACACTATAACTACATCTTGTTGGCGAGTGCCCCTTATTCAACTTGTCTGACGTCCTGTCAATTAATTGCTTCAAACTATTCACCTTGACTTGATTGACAGTCGGAAGGAGACTGCTGCTAATTTTAAGCATCTAGAAGGGGTTCAATTCTTTATCTTCATCTTTCTTTACTGTCATGTCTTTTTCAAACCTGTCAATCTGATTTGATCAGTGAATTAAATGAACTTTTTTATAGCACTGTTTTCTAGTTCACTAACTATACTTGAGAACTTGATGAAACTCTTCATCAGTCAAAGTCTATTTCCTTCTGCCTAATTGATTGATATTCATTTAGTAAAATGTCACGTTTGGTTTAAATGATATTTATTTAAAAGAGAGTATTTTGTTTTTACTTTGAATACAATTAGCTAATTTTAGTTTAAGGTTTTATTTAAATTTTCCAAGAAGATAAACTAGTGCGTGCTTCACCAGAGTTTTGTCATTTAATTAAAGTTCCTTTATTTATTATCGTTTTTAATACATTAATTCAATAGTTATTGTTATGTTACACATCAGATGGGCGGTATCGAGGCTCTGGTGCGCACACTAAGTCAAGCTGGAGACCGCGAAGAGATTCTTGACCCCTGTATATGTGCTCTCCGTCACGTGACAAGCCGTCACGAAGAGGCAGAGAATGCACAGAAGGGGGTTCGCATGGTCAACGGTCTGCCAACAATTATCCGTGTTCTGCAACAGGCAGCCAGTGGCCAAGGCTCTTGGTCGCTTATCAAAGCAGTTGTAGGACTTCTTCGAAATCTAGCCTTGTGCAAGGACAATCATCCGAATATGCGGGAGGGAACCTTGGTACCGAGTCTTGTCTCTTTGCTTTGTAGGGCTCAACAAGAAATTCATACTAAGGTGAGAAACAGTAACAATTAAAAACATTGAGGCATAGAATATTTTAAGATACAATTTTAAAAATATTTACAGTTTCTGCATAATGTATGGATTTTAAAAAGTTTTGTGTTTATAATATTTCAGATAATTTCTGCTAATAAGCAACCATTATACTTTTTTCATGATTTGTTTTACTTAATTGTTATATTGGCAAAAACCCTCTTCGTTTCATTGGGTGCAGTGAATTCAGCCACGTTAATATATTGCTTGATGTTATTATTATTATGGTATCCATATCCTTCAACCAGATTGCTAGTAAACCATACTATTAGAATTAGTATGGAGACTAGCAAGCATATAGGGGGCGATAAGAGAAACCCAACCAGGGATTGAACGGATGGATCGATAAGGCAGTGGTTAGTGGAGCGCATATGCGATAGAAAGATAGAGAAGGGGAATGCAAGTGACTTTGCTGAGTAGGCGGGGAGGGGGGTACTGCCTCAGTGCTGCAAGAAGTGGGGAGCTTGTCTAACTTGTCAAAGGGATATCATGTGTGCTGTGTGGAACCTTCTATACCCAGTAATATACCCTATCAGGATGAATCACTCTTCTTAAATCCTCTCACGCAACGGGGCTATGGGGAATCTAGTTTTTCAAAAACTATTTATATCTTTCCATATATTTTAGCTTGTCCGCTTTTTTCTCTCTCTAAACCTTTACCTCGTGATCTTTATAAACTGTGCTAGGAGGTATAACTGGAAAGTGAAGCAGCATTATGATGAGAAAGTAAAACGGTGTGTCTCCCTCGCTAAGTTGTTGGTATTGTGTGTATGTGTGCAGTCGACATCGAGAGAGAAAGAGATTGAAACAAAAGTGCGCAAACCTACAACGCTCTGATATCCTCCTAAATCATTACATCTGCTCTTCGTGGTGTTGGTTTATGTAGAATTGAAGTGAATCGCGCCTCCCACACATAAACTAAAAGCGCAGGTTAGATTAGTCATTAGTTCTGAAATTCAGTCATGTGCTGAATTCTAGATAACTAGGTTATTGCCGGCAGAATATAATACAATCCTTTCTCGGTTATCGATTTACACAGCCGTTGTTAAGATTGTGACAGTATAAGAACAATTGATAGTTTCATAATCTCATTACTCTTGTGTTTATTACTGGGTGGTATAGCTTACCGACTTTCATTGGAATTTTAGTACAATATATTGCCTGTTGTTGTAATTATTAATTATTGACATAAAGTGATTTATTAGTTTAATTAAAGCATTAGAATTCTAATATCTTGATCTGGAATATTTTCTTTCAGCAGGCTAACTCACAACAGCCTCCAACCGCGGCAACAGTAGTCAACGGCGTCCGTCTAGAGGAGGTGTTAGAGGGGGCCTGTGGTGCCCTGCACATGCTTGCACGCGAGTCAACCACCCGTATCATGCTGATCCGAGGCGGTATGGGTAAGCCCAGTGGGCTCGTGTCCTTTATTCAGCTGCTCTACTCGCCGCATGAGGCTATCCAGCGAACAGCGGCCGGTATTCTACTCGAGTTGGTGCAGGAACGGGAAGGTTTAGAGGCGGTGGCCGGATCGCCCAACGCCACCCATAAGTTGAGTGAACTGGTTCACTCGCGCAATGAAGGCATCTCGACATACGCTACAGCGGTAATGATTCGGCTGACTGAGGAGAGGAAGGCTCCCGGGGCTATGATGCAGCAGAACCAACAGGGGATGGCTATGATGATGTCCCAGCAGCAGAACAGGGGGCCACCTCAACACCAGGGCATGCAACAGCAGCAGATTCCTCCACAACAGCAGCAGTCGTTGAGTGCAATGCTGGGCCCACCTCCTGGCTCTACGGACTACATGCATCCTCAGCACCATTACCAAGGTAGTTGAAAGTTAAATCATTCTGTGACACTATTTCAAATGTTAACTTTATATCAATAAAATCATCTTGTAGACTCCAGTGGATATGGAGGTTATTGGGTTCCTTCTGATCCTGGTCATCAGTCTGGCTACTGTGCCTCGGGATCCATGGATACCAGTGGTTACACGAGTCCTGGTGGTTTAGGCATGCCTTCGGATCCTCTGATCGGTGGGGAATTCATGTCCGGTCTTTCTCCGACACCACCTCTCCAAGGGCAGCAGATGCAATCAGGCCAGCCATCTGATTGGTTTCATTCGGGATGATGACGATGGTGTCATTTCCTCCACAACACTCATCACTGTACAAATCTTTTGACTTGGTCTCTTGACTTATCATGTACTCTCTTATATTATCTATTACGTATTTACTTTGATAATTTTCTAGTGCACTACTCCTTCCCTCCCTCCCTATCCATCCATTTCTATTCCCTTTTTTACCAACAAATCTCTTTCGTCACATCTTTCTTTCGTTGTTAACACTTTGGGGTGAAAATCACTTACAATATTAACTATAATGTGGAGTCTGTTTTCAAATTTTATGAAATTCATAATTTTCTCGTTACAATGGTAGTAAAAAAAATGTGTCCTCATTATATTTCGATATTGTATGGTGAACAGCCATATTATTATCCACCAATAGATACACAACCTGTGTACTAGTGATAGATTTAGTTTCGTTTGATTGATCACTAAATGTTCTGCATTGTCACGCAGTCACATCTTTCGTCACTTTCGTTGTCATAGTGTTGATCAGAAATCATGTACACGCATAAGTATAATATACGGATCTCACTCGTTCTTCAGACACTGTTTCTATTTGTTTCTTCGTTTGTGAATGTTTGTTATCTCAAAGAAAAAGATTTCTCTTTTTCTGGCAGATATTCTCCAGTTGAGATTCCGCAAGCGCCTTTCTATATTGTGACTAGTATAGTGTGTTAGTTGTTTGTTACTACAATACTATCTTGCTTCTTGCCTTTTGTTTCGACTTTGTGTTTGTTGGCGTTAAGCCTCTAGACCCAGCTTTCTTCTCCCCAACCCACTCTTTACACCTTTTATAGACGTATATTTTAACTACCAGTCACAGTCAATTTTTTATAATATACGCTGCCATGTATTGCTCGTTATGACCTCTCATTTTCCAATAACGACATGTGGTTTGCTATGTAGTCATACCCTTTATAGAAATTTACTAGTTACGGTGTTATTGTACGAAATCAACGCCCAGAGCATGCCGCCACTATTGTATTTATTTTATTACTTATATATTTACAGACACTACACACTCGCTACTTTACAACTTATATATAATGACATATTCCATAATTTACGTATTGTTGATAGTTAGTTCATTGTACTATCAGCTGTGTTTGTTTGTTTTGTCATAATGAACATTAATTATACTCGATATTCACATCTACTCCATGAGGGCACATCATTACAAGTTGACATGAATCGGTTAAACTCCTGTTTGTACTTTGTATGGTTACTGTGTCTCAGCAAATACATTTATTGTAAATATTATACCATAATTACAACCTTACTTATTGTTTTTAAAATCATATTTTATCTATTTCAATCTTGCTTGCGTTTGTTAGGACGTGCATATCCTATCTACGTGCTTCTGACAAAATTTCTTGCAAATTGATAGAAAACGAATCATGATTATATTAGTATGCCATTTATTTGTGTTTTAGAAAACTGATTATGAGTATCAATAAACTTACTGAAAATGCACTTCCTTGTTTCTTATCCTTTGTTAATGTTGAACAAAACTCAGACGATCTTATATGCTGTTAATCTTAGTAGAATTGTTATTTCTAATTTAAAGTATTAATTATATTTTAACCCAATTATTTATCAAAAATAACTTAAATACATTGAAAAATTCTAAATAAATTGTAAAGCTGGTACAATTACCATAGTAATGACCAGTGCAAATCTAAATTATATAATATAAAATAGACATTTTGTAAACGAACTAAAAGTGAATTTTTGAGTTTAGTAAATATACATAACTAGGGCTCCCCAAATATCGGGATATATCCAGTCGCTTTCCAATTTGAGAGTTAAAATTCAATTTATACGCTTAGTTTTTAATGAATTCTATGTAATAATCTACACAAAAAGTGTCGTGCAAACCCTGGATTGCATACGTTATGTCTGAAGAAAGTAATCATGTTGAAATTGCAAGATCAAATATGGATGTTTACAAGGATCATATGTGCGACCGTGCCTCCGATGAGAAAAGCGGTTATTACTTGTCGGATGTTCGTCCAATACAGGGGCGTAGCCAGAATTCGTCATGGAAGTGTGCGTTTTGAAATGAGTGGAACTCAGTCAGAGAGAACCGAAATTTGTTGTTAGTTAAATTTAGAAGAGCCTATGATTGTGATAATTTATTATTGATGAAATGCACGGTACGTGTACACATGTACGGTAATTTAGATAGAAACAAGTCAATTTTAAATAAATTTCATTTTGCTACTTTCAGGCATTGGATTGGACTTCCAGAAAAAAGCCTGAAATATATTTTGAACAAGAAGTCAGTAGGGGTGTCATGGCTACGCAATATGCGTAGCCTATAGATTCACGCGAAAAATTTGAATAATCATTACATATAATGCATATAAATAGGTGTATCACATGCACATATAATATTAACGCCATTTGACCTAGCATATATACTGTTTATATGAGAATAAATGTTTACTGTATTTCATATAGGATAATCTTCAAAATTACAATAATTAGGTAAACAAATATATATTTAAAATTGTATTATAAAATTATATTATACTAAAATTGAAATATCTTTCTATGATAAAAAGTGAATATATTATATAAACCTAAGTATAGTTAAATATACTTTCATGTATTATAACTATTACATGTTACATTTGCTATTTATTGGAATTTGATTTCTCATTGTACTAAAAAACAGCACCCCAATTTTGTTTTGTACTCTGTGAGCGGTACATAGTCTTTTGTGGGGGGGAAGGGCTGCGTTCGCACATCCCCTGGTTACGCTCTTGCTATATCCCAGCAGCATTTTTGATGATGCGCGTTGCGGATCGTCCACAGATAGCGAAACGAAGAACATCGGATTAGAAGTTCTAATTTTTATGAACAATCATATTAATTACAAAATATATTTTTATTTCTTAATTCTTAATTCTTTTGATGCAGTATAATATTATTAGGATTTTCGTTTAGTGTTAGTTTAGTTAGTCGAAAAGCATGTACGTAGACACATAACGGAAAAATTATATTATTTTTATTTTTAAGTATATAAATTGAAAATTTTAGGATTAAATTTTTAAAATGGGAGAACCATGCAAATTATGGATCAATAAAAAATCTCTAAATTATATCAATCTATTTAATTAGCTTTATGAAAATATTCGGTAAAATAGTGCTTACATCAATTGACAAATTGTCACTTCATAATATTATTGTGTTTGTTTTGTAAAGAAGGATATTGTTTGTTTATACTAAATAATACAAAATATAAATTATCAAACGCCGGACTATTTGTAAAGGCTGCTTTTTTATACAGACTCTAAATCTTCAGATCAATTTATTAATGTTAACCTAAACACAGCTCTTCCATTATATTAAATGTCGTCTTCTATACAAAAAGTTCTTAACCAGAGAAAAAAGACTCCACAAGAAATTGAAAGGGAGAAGTATGAAAATCAACAGGTATACTCATTGCTAATCAAAGTATATTAGCATATTTGTATTTATGATAACACATTAATGAATAATTTATTCCTCATACAACATATTACATATAAAGACTTTTCAATTTTTTTTGATTACTGATATTGTACTATTTTATTTAAAATCATATACTGTTAGTTTTGAGTTCTTGCTATCTGGCTAAATGATTTCTCATTCAAACTCCACAAAAAAGATTTATGATCCAGTCAAGGAAATGAAAAAAGGTCAATAAAAAGAAAATTAGTCAGGGAAATTTTCAAATATCTTCAAATGAATTCTTTTATAAATATATGTTTAAAAAATTGAGCTACTTTGTTTATTTATGTACCATAGTGAATTTATCTAGTTTGTGAACAGGATGTAGCAACAACAAATACTTTGAATGGTACAAATGGTTCACAATTGGGTCAGTTATGCATATACCATTATAATAAATTTTAAATAAAATTAATATAATTATAACATATGGAAGCAAATGATTATTTTTCTAAATCTATTTAAAAACAATTATCAAAATTATTTATTGAAATATTAAATCAATTTGCATATTAATGTCAATTTTATATCAAATTATTGTATATTTGCTGTTGGGATAGATTGAAAATAATCATTATTTACTATCATATCTTATAATTATGTGAATGTTATTTTATTAAAAATTTATTATTAATATACAGACATGGAATTGTTCAGGCTTTTCAGGCTAAAAGGTCCTTTTTATAATTCATATAAAAATTAAAGGAGTAGGGGGAGATTTGTGCATGTGATATGTATTTTGTAAATATATTTTACTGCTCTTGTTATTTTATATATTATACAATAATTTTAGCTGTCCCAACTATGAATTTAAATAGACTTAAATTACAATATAATTATATAATAGAACACAGTCAATATATGGATATCACAAAAATAATTAGTTGCTATAATATGTAAATATTAATTCTTTTTAACCTCTTCATTACGGGCATCGCAACATTTGTGACGAAAAATAAGGCACTTCACATGACAGTAATCGCAACGTTTGCGATTTTCTAAAAATAGTTTTCATGCTAGGAAGAAGCTGAGAGACACACTGAGAGATTTTGATTGGCTAATGAAAAACAGGCAAAATTGTGTATATAACAAT
>JAUZNC010057170.1:0-13209 GCA_034780395.1 Vannuccia rotundouncinata | reverse complement strand
TTTTTTTCAAATTTATTAATTAAATATGCAGATTGATTGACTAATCTGTTCATAGCCTTTAAGTATATAGTGTTTAAAACCAATACATTGTTGGAACGATAACAAGGATTGGTTTGAGACCCTGTTTCTTGTTCCAAATGGTTAGTGATGACTTCATCTTTTAATCTGCCCATAATCGGAATGGTCACTTAACCAAATCTTTTAATTTGCCTAGGACTGGCCCATCAGGGCCCAACAATAACTATTTGAAATAAGGAGTTTCATTATTTAAATTTCATTTTTCAGAGATCAACTGAGTATGAGCAGGAATAAAATCTTTTTTACTCCATAAGCAAAAATGTAAACAAGAAATGTTATTAAGTGTATTTAATGTCATGTTTTCGATTACATTGATAGTGAGTAAACTGTGTGTTGCAACAGTCTACCTGAAATCTGCTGAACAGAATTGTAAGATATAAATATTTTTTTCTAAAGTTATTGTCAGTCAAACACATAATTTTAATATGCATTTTTTAAATTCTTAAATACTACAATAAATAAATGTGTGTATTCATAAATACTGTTTTTAATCTATAGTGATGAAGTAATCAACTTCAACACACAATCACCTAGGCCAAGTGTTTTTGAAACAATGGCACCCTCTATTGTCAGGCTCCTACCATAAGAGATACGTTTTATATATTATAAATTGTATTATTTTACCAATATTTCTGTATTATATATTTCAGAAAAGAACAATATACTAGACTAAAAAACAATTCATCTGAAATTGTAAACGCATTCATCAATATCAGAATTACTTTTTTACAGAGAGCCATCTACCACTGTATGGCATAACATATGGGAATTAGTAAGGGCAAGATGAGACATGTCTGTTTTACTTTCTTGTCTCTTTAAAGTCTTATATGATGTGTGTATGTTGTATTACAGATGAGGGCCGGTGTTGCAGGAAAAAGTTGAGCTGGTAGAGCAATCCACCTACCAGTCCGGCTACCTCTTTGCTAGCATGGTTGTCTCCAAGCCAATGTAAGAGTTTCTGTGTTTCTATAGTTTCATTGTAAAGTTTGATAATTATACTTTCAGCCCCAAACGTTCTTGTCGTCTTCTTGATGTGTTTGGGTCATACTCCTCCAATGCCTCCCGGTAAATGCTGTACAATATAATGATTACATTTGACATTATTCTTAATGTTTATACTTACATTTTCAGTATACAGCAAGATGTCCAAAGACTGAGCCCCTCTGCTTTGGTCTAGTGTTTTTGCAGAGAAATCCAAGTGAACGTGTGGAAGACAGTGTTTCACCTTCAGAGGATGAACTCTCTCCTGTGCCCTCTAGCACAGTCTCGGCAGCACAGCTAGAGGAAGAACAAATTATGGCAGTGAGGAGGCAGACTTTTTAAAGCCAGTTATTACTGGTTGGCCAGTCTGTCAGCTGGCAGATGGTAAACTTATTTTTAATTTAACATTGTATAACAAATATCATTTTAGTTTCCTTTAAATCTTTCGTCATTGTAGGTGATGTCCCCCCAAAAGTTGCACTTTTCTGCAAAAGATTTGTAGCCTCATGCAGTGTAGAATTTTGCTGCAGTGTATGTGTGCATTGTTTTCCAGGGAAGATGAGAGTTGTCAATTCTCACTTTGATCAGAGGAGAATTTTTATGCCAACTCAATTGGCAGATTTCTCATTTGATGGGTTCACCAATGATGTAATGTCCATCATATTCTTTGATGAATACAAGGCGGGAGCACAACCCAGAGAAGTTGTGCTATGACTTCTAGACAGGCAGGTTCATAGGTTTTCAGTTTTTTGAAATTTCAAATAAATCTTTAATAAATCTTTATTCTTTTCAACATGAATGAGAAATTCAGGCCTGTCCTCAGTGGAAGCTCATACAGTTACCTTGCTTTTTGTACAGTTTGTACATCCAAAAGTTTCTGCAACTTCAGCCTGATGAAGAATCATTCTTGACAGAAAAATCCATTCTTTTAGGAGAAACCTCTCAGCAAGACATAAATACAGACTCAGGAAGCAGAAACAAACTCACTGATGCTGTTACAAAAACAATCCAAATGTTTGACTCCAGAGACATCTTCTATAAGATCAAACAATCTGAAGGCAATGAAAACAAGATTCAGCATTTTATCTGAAACTATATAAAGCAGTTAGAGACAATCCCACAATTTGTTCAAGCCACCAGACAACAAGACCTATAACTGCACATGCAGATTTTGGAAGCACTCAAAAAGTATTTCTTTGCCCATAATCATTTAAACTATACATGCCTTTTACCATTTTATACATTCTACAATGCAACAAACAGAAAAGCCATCCTGAGATCTGGGCAGAGTTCATGAAAGGGAACTAGTGTGTCACTAAAGGTGTTGCTGGATTCACATCAATAGGCTCAGATCATGGAATTGAACAAGAGAATCGTGAACTCAAGGTTATTGGAGGCATAGTTGGAATAACACAGAATGAAAAGTCATTAGACAAGTACTTTCTTATTGCACCTGAACTTACAAAATCAATTTGAGAAAAACATACTTTACTGGCAGCAAGGTGAAGAGAACACAGCACCATGAGCTCACAGGAGGGAAACACTTACGAATAACACAAAATGCCATCAAATTCAGTTAAGTGCATGGAAGGCATCCTCCTCCAAAAGAGAAAACATATGATTCCATGAGAATTCCAGACTGTGTTCAACAAGTAAAAAATGGTAACCATTGCCCCATAAAAGTCACCTGCACTGCAACAAATGAAGCACTTTTAAATGCAAAATGGAAAAGGAAGTGTGTACAGTCAAAAGCAGTGGAAATTCAAACAGAAACTGAAGTTGTTGATCAACTATGGAAGGAGAAGGTGGAGTGTCAAGCAAAGTCTAAAATGGAAACAAAACTCTTGGAGAAAGCAATGTTCTGTCTCTGAGCAATGCTGATACTGATGATGGTCCAAGCAATAGGCCTAAGCTTCAAAGGCCATCTAATGTAATCATCAAAAGATCCTGAATGATGAAAGGTCTAGTGATTCTAAAAGCAGCTCTGACTCAGATGATGTGGAACCTCTACACTTGAGGGTGCTGAGAAATACAATGTCAATGGACAAAGTGGATTTGCATAAATATGTGTCTTATGATGATGTACTTTATCCCAGGATTGTCAAACAGCTAGATGAAAATAAGGATTTAAAATATAATAATAGTTAAAAAAAATATTATTAATCAACCGATAATTCGCTCTATCAATACGAATTTTAGGAAATATATATAAATGAAATAAATCACTGATTATTAAAACATAATCTCCAATAAAAAAAAATTTAATAAAATTACTGTGATTTTTTATTTATTTATTTAAACAAATTCGTACAAAAATATATAATTCAAAGTTGTGTTTAGAAAAGTAATTAATTTGTTATATATAAAAAAATTTACAAGATACTTTATATATTTATTATTTTATTTATTTTGTTTAAATATTCAGAAAATATTTTTTAATTACAATTTAAACACTTATTTCGTTTACGCGATTTAAATATAACTGCTTAAGAATGTCCGAAGTTTTAGTAAGTTAAATATTTTTTTGTTATTGGTTGTTTCTTGTTATTTATTATTATATATTGAATATGTATATTAATTTTTTCATTCCTGCATTATGATTCAGTCCATTTTTTTGTAATTATATCATCAAAAAGATCAATCTGAATAACACCTCTTTATGATTTTTTTTAATTTGAAAATGAAATTTAGTATTATATATAATAATACAGGAATGAATAGAAAAAATGTTTATAAGCAAACATCTTTATATATAGAAAAGATTCTGATAGAAAAGTATTGATGATGACTATTGTGGAAAATTGTTTATTTTATCATAAAATATTTGTACATTTAAAATTAATGTTTATTAATACAATTCCAACAATAAAAAAAAAACTTTTAGTGTGAAATCTTTTGATTTCTATACTGTCATGATAAACAATTTGGAGTAGTTCAAAATAATGCTTATAATTACCAAATAATAGGATAAAAATATTTAATTTCTACAGTAGCATAGTTCATAGCAGTCAGCGAAATTGAAAATTAGTCTGGGATATTTTTTAAAAATGTTTTATTGTTCTTATTATTCATGTACTTATGTGTGTAATTCCAATCCAATTAAAAAAATGTGTGCTTCATGCTGATTTATAGGCTATGCTAGCTGCGTAGCCATGACACTCTTATTTACTTCTGTTTGCAAAATATATTTCAGGCTTTTTTACTTAAAATATACTCAAATTTCATTATGAATTAAGTGTTGCCACCATGATGTAGATATCATAGCTGTAGCAGGACCAATCCTCCTGGACTGAAGAGGAAGTTACTGACCCCTGAAGGATAGCCCAGAGGTCAGTGAGAATGATGTTAGTAGAGTGAGAGGGGCAGCTTGTGAGATGGGGCAGGTGTTGTGTACCTGAAGCAAATTTGTATGGTTCACAATCATAATGTACCAACAACAAATTTGTTGATGGTACATCCTGTTTGCAAATTTTTTGTACCAACAATGAATTAAAAAATTAATATATAATATAGATTATAACAAAAAAATTCTTTATGATGTCCATACATTGACTGTATTGTAATTCATTCTATGATCAATTTTAAGTCTTAATTTCATAGTACCAAGTGAACAATGAATTTTAAATAAAATTATATTAACAATATTATAACATATAACAACAAATGATTATTTTTTTAAATAATGAAATGAATGAAAAAGAATATTCAAAAACAGTCAGATGACCGAGAAGGGGAAAATGGATTCTGCTCAGCTTGTGGAGATGATGAAGCAGAAAAGAATCACAGATTGATTGATTGCTGGACTGCATGCAATCAATGTGGCAATTGGTTTCACAATGCTTGCATACAACAGACAAACAGCATAATAGACAATTTCATTTGTCAAATATGCACGTAAAAATGCTTAGTTTTTCAATCTGAATTTCTAATCTTCAAAACAATACAACTATCTCATTGCAGCAGTTGTCCATCTGGATGACTAGCCATATCTGTGATTATGCTTTGACCTTATAAATAAATTAAATGTTTCTAATTCAACTATCTCATTGCAGCAGTTGTCCATCTGGATGACTAGCCATATCTGTGGTTATGCTTTGACCTTATAAATAAATTAAATGTTTCTAAATCAACTATCTCATTGCAGCAGTTGTCCATCTGGATGAATAGCCATATCTGTGGTTATGCTTTGACCTTATAAATAAATTAAATGTTTCTAAATCAACTATCTCATTGCAGCAGTTGTCCATCTGGATGAATAGCCATATTTGTGGTTATGCTTTGACCTTATAAATAAAATTTGTGTTTGTTTATATTTAAATTTGAATACAAGTTTCATTTATGTTTGTTATGATTGAAAATTCGTTTTAAAAATCTGTTAATAATCTTATATTCATTACCATGTATTTTTTTATTTTTGCAGTTGATTCCTTTCTCAGTAAAACTAAAACAGGTAATGTCTATGGTTGGTAAGGCAGGTTTTGTAGATAGTTTAGTAAATGCTCTACAAGACCTCTCCGACAAAGAGCATGTAGACTTCTTTGATGTCATCATTAGAAGATGTCAGAGTAAGTCTGCACCTGGAGTAGTGGCTTGCATGGCTTATGCAGCCAACTACTTCAAGTGCACATTTGGCTTTGAATTAAAGTCATGGAAAGATGCAGGCTCCACTTTCCATCAGTCTCCAATTCTTTGGATTGGAGACTCCAATGTCTCACGTAATGGTCGTGCCTCCTCGAGGATAAAATTTCTCAGCCAGTGTGGTGCCAAAATACCCGAGCTATTAGACTTGATTGTTTTTTTCAATCCTGTTTGTTTGGCACTCAAAATACCTTAAAGTTCTACAAATCAGAATACAAACCTCTATAGCCATAACTGGGGATACTCTCAAAATTGTTCCTGAATTCTCATTAGAACTAAAGCAGCTTTAACTCAGTCAGTGCTAGCTGCAATACGTGACAGTGAAATCATAAGCATAGCAGTCCATAAATTATCTTGCCTTTATCACTCCCATTTACCACTAACAGGGATGCGATCCATATGTGGCTCAACTAAAGTCATAATAAATTGCGCTAATAATGGGTTGCGCATGGAATTCTATATAACATCACAAACTCCCTAATAAATGACAATATGATGCCACTATATTACTTGCCAAGCTGAGAAACCACCTGCTTACTCGTACTGGCACAGGCTCTGCCATCTTCATTCTTCTCATTTACAATCTAACTAAAGTACACTAACACAACAGCTATGCCAGTATATCCGATCTATGCACACAAAGAGAGGAATTTATTGCACTACATTCAATTGAACGAAGTATACCTATAGATAGTAGATCAAAATATTGGATTTATTTTAACAGAGGGATGGGTACATTGCAATAATTTAAGTTGTCGATGTGGATTACCCAAATTCATTTATCATAGGTATTAAAATTAAATAATGTTATAGTTAAACTCAATTTTGACTAGGTGTAATTTAAAAATGATATAATAAATAACAAGATATAATATTTTAATATTCAGCACCTTCTCCCCGAAAACATGTTTATCTATTGTACTGAATTTATAGCACAATACAATTTTGTTTATAGTTACATATTACTTAATTGTTCAAAATAAATTTTGTGGATCATCGTACCCTTTCGATTCTTCTTAAGACGAATCCCGACACATTTATCATTTTTCGAAAAAAACAAGACACCATCATATTTCTATTTCTAAATTTTTTACGAAAAAACAAGGCGCCATTAAATGTGTACATTTCTATTTTTTCAAGAATTTCAATAAAAATGACCTGCATGGAAACGAGAAACACATTATAAATTTTATGCGCCCTAAATATAAGTTAAAAAAAAAAGAATCTTATAGGAAGCACTTTTAGCACTAGCAGAGGGGTCCCTCAGGGAAATAGCTGAAGTCCAACCATGTTCACTACTTATCTTGTAAAAATGCATTAGACCCAAACTTTATAAAAATTTCCTAGACAGAACTTATACCATAAACAATAAAGACAGCAAAGAAATAAATATGTAATATGCAGATGATATGTCATGGAGAAAACAAAATCAAAAAAATTCTAGAAGAAATCCATAGAAGCTTAAAGCCCATAACCTTGAAATAAAAAAAGACAAAACAGAAACAACTGCAATTTCCAAAGCCAAAGAAGAATGGTAATACTTTAAAGTCTTAGGGTCCAAAGAAGATTTCTCAAACAGAAAAAGGCTGTCGCTATGGCCATGATGAACAATCACCACCACATTTTTAATAATAATAAAATTACTACAGAAACTAAAATCAGTGTCTTTAATGCCTACATAGCACCAGCTTTTCTTTTCAATTCAGAACTTTGGTCAGCTAACAAAACAGCTAACACAGAAATAGACACTTTTCAAAGAAAACTTTTAAGAAGAATCCATAAAACTAGTTGGTACAATAAAATAAAAAATAAAAAAAATTTTAAAAATCTGCAACAATATGGAAACATGGAGTACCTTAAACAAACAACATAGAATGAAAATGATTGGGCAAATTTTAAGAATGAAAAACAAAATTCCAGCAAAAAAAGCATTAAGAACTGTGGTGCTTAAAACATATAAGACAAAAGGCAGAAACAATATGTGGCTCAAAACAATCAAAGAAGATCTGAAGAATACCACAGTCAAAATTCACAATCCACATACCTCATGGCTTTTGGCTAGCAATAGATCTTGAGGAAACTGGCAAAGAAACTAAGCCTCACTGCAAACAGTTCAACCTGATCTGTATATAATTTTTTCAGTTACCAAAATAATGGGATGAACCATTTTAAAATCGTATTTAGTACCCCTAAATCGTACTGACAAACAGGTATAGTTAAACAACCATGGTATACCACCCCAATAATTATTAAAAACACATATTATTAATATAAAGTATAGAAATACGCCTAAGCACAAAAACAGTTTATTATAAATTGATTTTCCTATAATTTAAAAAAAATTATTACAACATTATATAAATATTACATATTCACAATGATAATTATATATAAAATGTATATTTACTCAGACTCTGATCAAAACACGTGTCGATTGATATGTACGGTAAACTTTAATTACTAATAAGGATATAAGTTATATACTCTAATAAATACTTTAAAAATATAATTTTTGTGCACATTGCATATAAAAATAATAATAATAATTTTAGGAGTTTTTGTAAGCTAAAATAATTTGATAAAAATGTTTATTCACTGATATTAAATTTATACAAACCTGTAAAATAATCCCTGAATGTTAAAAGGATTATAACATTTAAACATTTTTTTAAAATAACACCAAAAGATAAATATTAACAAATTTGATTTATTGATTTCAAAGTACAAAAAATGTAAATATAGTTGTTTTTTATTATTATACTTTTAAAGTTTTTACCGTTATCTTTTTTAAAAAAAATATAGTTTATCCAAATGAAAATAGTTAAAAATTAATTTTAGACTCTAGTTCAGTTTAATCTCTATATATGCCATTCCCAAATAACGTGCACAGGAGGGGGTGGGGGTCTTAAGTTTGCTTTTCAATAACGCCATGCAACGGAGGAGCATAAGGGGCGGAGGGGCTATATGTGGTTGCTTTTATACGTAACGCTGTTATTTGTGAATGGCCCCAGCTATAATATATATATTTATTAATATTTATCCAAATTTCTTTAAATAATTAAAATGTATTATTCACAAAATCGCAGATAAAATTTATTGGTTTTATATTTCATGTTTTAGAATTTCGATTTCAGGCCTCATGTTATGTACAGATATTCACGAAAATAGGATAAAATAATAGATATATAGTAATTTTTCTTTGAAATTTATAATTTTAATATAAAATTGTTCATTTAAGATGCAAATTATTGTGTACAATTATTAGTTTGCATAACAATTAAATGCAATTCATCTGTATTCCATTTTTAATAATATGTACTTATATTATTCTTTATCTTACGAAGATATGTGACCATTGTGTTAGACGATTTGCAATGAAGGAAAGTTCAGGTTTTCTGTTGGGTTATAGGCACTTGAATAGATATCTAATGTAACCTATTTCCCAAACTCAACATACCAGCTGGTAGACCAAATACTTTAAGGATCATTGATAAAAATAAAGAGATTAATTATATACGTAGGTAATTATCAGTGAACTGCAACTTTAAGGTGCTTATCAAAAATCCCTGATATTTCCTTAAATCAAATTGTTCGGGTTGCATTCTTTTGAGTGCTTACATTTCTTTCATTTATAGCTGTGAAGAATGATTTCAGATTCATGCATTATGGTTTTCGATGTATTGTCATAATTGTGAATTACTTGATAATACCTACACCAAAAGGCTAGATGGATATGTAAGTGTGTGCATTGCAATGCATAGAGAAGTCTTTGAACATTTAAGTTATAAATAGTTCAATAGAACTAGCGCTCACTTTCTAGATCAAAATAAATCTACTGAGTCAGGAGTCGAATTTTTCTGTTGCAGGCAAACATTTTGTACATATAAATACATACATCCCTTGATTCAATATATTTGTTCTGTTTAGTGAATATTCATATATATGAGCTGTATACTACTCCATAGTAGTAAAAACATGTACACCAGTATTTTAGTGTATGTGATGATATTTATACATAAATCTATTTTGCATTAAATAATTGTATTGCAATAAGAACATCGATCGATTTAATTTTTAATATAATAAAGTATTTTAAGTAAAGAAACATTTAAATGTGCAATAATTATTTTCAATATTGATCCACCGGACGCCACATTGGACGTCTACTGGACCGCCACATTGGACGTCAACTAGATTACTATTTTGGACGTCAGTCTGACGTCCACTTGTTTGGTGGGTCAGTACTTTTCATAACAATTTGAATGGAGACCAGAAATCTTTGTCAACATTCCTAGAACGCATCCACATCTCAGAAAGCTTATCAACTGATGAATCAGAACAGAGTTTGTACTCAGTGATGGCTTTGTCACCCAGTGAAGAACTGCTTGCAAAGACAATTAGAGCTCCAACTGTTGTGAGCTGAACAAACTGATTAATAGAGCGTTTTTCATTCAACTTGGCAGGATCAATTAAGACAGCAGACATCTTTCAGAATTGTGTTCTTTTAACAAATGTGATGCTAAGTATTTCACACCAGACAGAATAAACCCGAGTCCCATCCTTCCAGACATCTTCACCAAAGCATCCCAGGAACCAACAACAACTTGAAAATCCTTTTGTAATCAAAGCTGATAAAAAGAATGACTTCAAAAGATTTGTGAGAGAGGGGTAGAAAGAATGCTTCTTTCTGAAATATGGTCAGAAAAGATTGAAAGTCTGAAGCCACATTGAAAATAAATTTCAGTGTGGTCTCAAGACAAGAATTTTGCAACACAGATTGTATTGATCTGTCTCCACCTACATACACACACAGTAACATTATTTTTTAAACGAGCGAATTTTTAGCTAATAGATCATCTTAATTCATGCACTAAAAAATATAGCACGTTTGTTTCGTCAAATGACCCAATTTAAATAACATATAACTAGATGAACAATATCAAATAATTACATATCGTATATTTGTATCAGAAGGTAATAATGAACGACTTTAGAGGTGAACGCAAATGCTTTATATTTATGTAAAGATCATTTCTAAAAGAGGATTTGTTACAAAGTTAGAAAGTACCCTAAACACATTATCAACAACAACAAATTAGCTACACAAATGTCAACAAGGGATAACTAGAGTGATAGAGAGAGAGAGTTATTAGATGGTCCAGAGCTTCTTGATTCCAGCAGCGACCCCAATATCGGAGTAGTTGAAGTAGCAGAGACCTCCGAAACCAGCCGCACAGAAGAGCTTCCAGATGATGCGAAGGATTGGTCGCAGAGCGGTTCCATATCGGCGATCCATGATGTAGTCATGAAGAACTCCGTCCAGGCCCCTGAAAGGAGGAACACATTAAAGGGATAGACTAACAACTCTTCATAAACATCTTTTATCAATAAATAAGTCAAGAAAAAGTCTAGGAATTATTATTACAGTACAGGGTTAGCCGGAAGTCTGCGTCATTTTTAGTAAATATTTAAAACATTTGCAATCGATAACTCAAGTCTATGTTTAGTAACGATATATGGATATACAGATCCTTTTTCAACAAGATGAGGCTTCAACCCATTACAGTTTGAATGCACGACAAATCTTAAACGAAAATTGGCCAAATCGGGCGCAGAGGATCTATCGAATGGCCTGCAAGGTCACTCAATCAAACTCCTGTTACTGCTGGCTATGGTCTCACCTTCGTCAGAAAGTTTACACTCCAGGAACAAGCTTTTCTACTCTAAACGGACTGGATACAAAAATCAGAGAGGAACTGGCAGCTATCCCCCTCGATCTATTTCGTCAAGCAATGAGAGATTTACCGAAGCGTGTTGAGAAATGCTTTCAGAACAATGGTGGTTTATTAGAGGACTAGATGGAACAATGGTGGTTTATTAGAGGACTAGATGGAACAATGGTGGTTTATTAGATGACTAAATGTTCTTCATTTTATGTTTGTTTTGAGTATTAATAATATTAAAAACAATTATTCACTTGAATAAGAATTAAGTAATTACATTAAAATAAATGTGATTGAAATATACAGCAAATGAACGCCTATATAGAATGATTTTATCCAATTACATAAATAAAATAAAAGTTAAAAATCTCCTTAATTAATTTTTTCTTTACGAGTGTCGTAACTTCTGAAAAAAAAATAAATATCCTGACCGTTTGCAAAAGTGAAATTTTATACTTGGGCGGTAACCAAGTTAAACTTTTTATCAAATAATAACTCCTATTATGAAATATAGAATGAAAGACAACTTCGAGTATTTAAACAATCACTGACCAATAGGCGTGGAGGGAAACTGCAGTAGTGACAACATAATTCATTGGAGTACTCTCAAATATAAGAGCAATGGGGTACATTGGCAGCATACTAATCGCCAACACTCGTTCGATCTTCCAATGGGTGGATGCATGTCCACTTTCTGAAGGGGAAGCAGATGAAGCCAATTGTAAGCGAATACATTTGAGAAATTGAACAAGAATATAATTAAAATGTTCACCAGTGTCAACATTCTTCTCCAACAGAATGCTGTGTGCTCCCGAACTTCTTGACAATCTGGTGAGCACAGAGGCTTGTGATGATCGAAAAATACTTGAAGACAGTCTCATTGCCAAAGCCATTGTGAAGAGAGATATAGATCTGAAAAGTAGATCAATAAATCATTTTCAAAACAATGTTGAAATTATATCAGCAGGATAAAACATTACTGATAATTAGTGACAACAAAATAAAAATATATTATTTTGATTATTAAATTCAATTTTTGCTTTCATGCCTTTATTTATCAATTTATACAATTAACAATATTATAAAAGTATGGAAATTTTGGGTTTTCAAAGGAGATGATGACTTAGGGATAGTTGAAGTATATATTCCTAATTGTGTGTTTTTATTGTTAATTAATATACATGTGTAACATTGATCAAATGTATAAGTTAGGAGCAATATATGTAAATTGTTTGACTTGTAATATAATAATTTTAAATATTAGGTAATCAGGTCTTGTTAATTTATTTGGGATCGATCTGTGATTATAAAGAATAATTTGATATTGGAATTAGTTAGTTCTCAAAACAAGTGCCTCAAAAACAGAGGTAATGACCACCCCTCTCTGGTTATAGGTGCATATAGCACACACACATATGAATCAGGAATTACAAATATGTACTTGTCAATGATAAATTATAGTTCTAAATTATGTTTTGTAGTTTGTAAGTGGCAATTTATGTCATCCCTCAATTAACTGAATATTTTTCATTTCCTGGAGCTTGGCAGATAATAGAGGGTTTACTGTATTTGTAACCAAAGTAAATAATTACAAATTAACTCTTACATGATTTCTGAAGTCCAATTTCAAATAGTTAAGTAGTAACCTTAGTATGATCTCTGTTAATATGAGATGAGAAAAACTGGCTAGTCCCAGTAAAATATATACAGGATGGCGCACATAGATATACCCATTAAATAAAAATATAATTTTACTGAAATGTATTTATTTACAAATTTATTAACAGAA
>JAUZNC010057168.1:0-11832 GCA_034780395.1 Vannuccia rotundouncinata | reverse complement strand
GTTAGTTGTATGAAGTTTAATGTTTGCTGTTAGTTGTATGAAGTTTAATGTTTGCTGTTAGTTGTATGAAGTTTAATGTTTGCTGTTAGTTGTATGAAGTTTAATTTTTGATGTTCGCTGTTTGATGTTAGTTGTATGAAGTTTAATGTTCGCTGTATGATGTTTAATGTTTGTCGTTCACACCCCTCAAGTGAATACAACCTTTCGCATGATAGTGAACAAGGCGGAAATAAAACTCTTACATCACGAGTTAATTTGACAATCTTTCGGTTGAGACGTCCAATTTCTTCTTCGTGTACATAACACTTCTGCTCGGTTTGATGGAGTCGATCCTGTAAAAGATCAGAGTTATAGATTGACCGTTTATTCATCTATAATGGAGGATAAATGAAATAGCCTACACTGAGGAGGGATTTGGTTGTCTTTATGCGCTCTCCTTCTGTGTTGGATAATTGACCTTGAAGAAGCTTCTCTTCCTTTAATTCCTGATGGAAAGGTTGAGTAAAGTACAATAATTACAACTTCAAAGTATAACTGAAGATTTATTTAATGCAGCTTTGCATAATTAGAATACTTATATAGATGACGTCGGAAGTAAATATGTGTTCACATATTTCTGTTCAGTATCAGAATTTCACTTTACTCAGATAGTTATACTTTTTTAATTAAAATTGTACAAGTAAAATTTATTAATTGTGTTAAATAATTCAGTTTAAAACATTTTACTGCAAAAATTAGCTTCAGAGTATTTTAGTTGGAAGACAAGACAAGCAATGAAAAGAGTTATATTTTAATATATAGATAATAATTAATGAATCAATAGAACGTAAAGGTTATAATACACAGAAATCGGCATTCCATCTATAGAAAATGCACAGTATAGTTATGTCTCTATGATTTCCTCTCTATATAATGTATAGTAAAGTTATATCTATATGATGCACCTAATAGGATATTTATTTAAAAAGAATTTGCAAAGAATAGAAGATACTGATTATAAATTTAACTTCCCGTTTGTACAATTAGGGTTAATTGCAACATAGAGATGGGAGAATAAAATTGAAATATAGTGGAAGAAAAAGAAACAAACTTAAGCGTGTCGAAGCTGATAAAAATCAGGAAGTCTGAAAGAAGCGATCTATAAGAGAGAAAGTTAAGATGCGGGACAATAACATCTAGAGCCACGGAGCTTTCTTACAAATCTTCAAGACAACACGAACAACTTCGACGGTAAAGTTTACTTTGCATAATTATCATTGGCAAGTGACAAACCCAGAACATAGATTAGAAGACTTATTATCTACTCATTAACTTGTACGATGATTGACCAAAATCAGAATACCATCCAAGCTACAAAGAGGCTTAAGATTCTAATAGTATTAGTTAGTTCCGTTTGTAAATATTAGTGAAAAGCCAACCTGGATTTTATTCTTGGCTGATTCGAGCATAGTTTTGAGGTCTTTCGCTCTTTCCTCAAAGCGACGCGCCAGGGACTGTTGATTCTCAAGTTCTGATCTAAATAAAGACAGTTTGTGTATAGTTGGTTGTCATGTATCGTGGCTCTTGAGGTCATTTCAATTATCTAAATATCGCTTTGCGAAAAAGTCTTTGCTGATTTAAAAAATTATTTATACACCTATCTGTATATCTATGTATCAAAACATTGTATGGATATTTAAATATTCAACAAATAATACGCTTACAAATATAGATTTATAATTAACATTAGATTTGTGAAGTTGCTGTGTATTTAATAAAAAAAGTTGATATATGGATTTTTCAAAAGAATACGTACGTAAATTAATGTCTTTTATTTGGATGAACGATATGAATGCGATAAAAACTACAAACAATTAAAAATGCGCTTGGTGGTAAGGTAATGGTAACTTTGAAAGCGAAGATAAAGCAAGAACAAGGCGACCTTCACTGAATTTCGAATGAAATTGATGACGGAACAATGCAATTCGAACTGAATTGGCAAACAACCGTCATGTTACAAGCCGCAAATCGCTTCAAATATGGGTGTGCCGCATCAAACTGTCCTTGAACGCATACGTGCAATGGGAAAACCGATTACTCATAACGAGTATTCAGTGAACTATTGAACACTTATCACAGTTGATGAAACGGGGAAGACAATCATACACCAATCATACTCTTGCGATTCATCTGCCATATTTGAAGGGTTTTGGGACTGTAAAGGTCTAATGTGCAAAGAATGAAACTGTCATCAACTTGACCAATTACGCATTTCTATTCAACAGCCAACAACCAGCTCTACTTTCGAAAGATATTGCAAGGCCTCATGTATCCCAGCAGATTCTACAGAAGATTGAAGGAATCGGACGACAAACATCCTCCTTATTCTCCTGATCCGACTTCTAACTTTTTTTTACCTAAGAAAAACGCTCCCTTGAGCACCGAATGTGTATGACGATGTTGATTCAATCCAATAAGATGTACAAAACTGGTTCGAATCAAAAGAAAACCCCTTTTCAGGCTGCATTTGTAAAGCGCCCGTCAAGATTTCAGCGTTGCATTAATGCAAGTGAAAGTTACTTTAGAAAGCTCATCAAAATGATGATTCGTAAAATGAATAATATAATCATTATGAAAAATAATTTTGTGATATTTAAAAAAAAAAAACCTTTTCATCAAACCTATAATTATCGATAAAATTAAAATTGATTTTTTAACTCACTTGAGGGTTGTGTTCGACTCAATAAGATCTTTAATCAGAGTTTGGCGTCGTTCACAATCCGACATCAGAGTGCAGAAGGCTTTCCGGAGATCTTCCGACTTGCTTGGGTCAAGACAGAGGAGGTCAGCTGAGCATGGAGAAAGAGAGGGAGAGGAGAAGGATAGTTGAGCGGAAAAAGGTTGAAGAAATAGAGGAGAGGTGGGGCTACCTGTTCTTCCTGCAAAGTTGTGTGGATTGGAAAATGTGACTGGTTTGAGTCCAAACTGTCGCATCTTTTGATTCATTGTCAGCCACTGAGTTAACTCTTGCTGAACACAAGCGACAACAATCATTTTATTAGATTTTTTTTAAATAGAAAATATTTCAAGAAATAAAAATATATGTTGAAACGAAAAAATATCAGAAGCTAATTTCTTGTTGCTAAGTTAGAATATGAACATCGAAGAACGCTATTGTATTCCCTGTATTGATTTTTCAAAAGTAAGCCAATTACCTGCTTTGATAAATAATTAATGTGGTTTCTATCGTCATAAGTGTTTCTGCCAGGGATTGTACCCAGGCTTATTATAATTTATTAAACGTCTATAGTTATAATGAGTTGCGGCGTATCTATATCAATATTAAAAGTTATAAAACACAAACTTCCCTAGGAAAATAAGGGCTTTATTTCAGTCATCGATTATACTAAAAATATTTAAAAAAAGTAGAAACCCACTTGTATAGCAGGCTGTCTAACTTCGCCCATGATGCTAACTCCCTTCTGGTAGGGCTGGCTATTGTCACAGGGAGGGTCTTCAACATTCTTCAGCTGGGCGACTCTGGGGGGAGGCATGGGCCCCGGGAAAAGATCACATTCCGAAATGTCAGAGTCCATAGGTTCTGTTATCTCAGTGGTCAGCTCACTGTCCGATCCACCACTAGTTTCCAAGTTCTGTAAAGAGTCATATCAGGTGCAACATAAATTAGAAGGTAATCATAACACATAATTATAAGTTGCATTGATACAATAAAAATATGTGTAAAAACTCGCCAACCATGACTTCCCTAAAGTATATAATGGAACCAGGTAAATCATTTGTAAATTATGACAGTCCTTATTGCTTTATAATGCTTAAGGTTTCTAAAATTAGTTTATAAATAACTCATTTATTTAAACATCTTTCAAAGTTTAATTGGAATAGTGAAAATAAATAAAACGGACATACCCCTCGTAAAGCATTGACGGAAAACGGCGAAACACTTCTAGCTGTATTCAACCAGGAGTTCATTATCACAATTAATTCTGAGAGATGGTTGGAGATAGATCTTTTAATATCCACAAACTGGAGAATATGTACTGTCCCTGTGCAGGACCCAAAGATATCTCAATTATGCGAGCTACATTACAAGAATACTGTTATGAAAAGAAGTCACGTCTGTCATTTGTTAATGCGATAAGGAGAGAGTGATTAAGTGATCAATATTAAGAATAGGAGCCAATTATTTGCCGTTGTCGTTGAAACGGAGATATTGAGCAAACAGTGTCAGTTTACCTGTCAATAGTTTCATACTACAATTTTAGCTGTCAAGTTACTCCAGATTCTATGCTGCCGTTAATATCATTATTACAAAGAGATTGCCGCTGTACTATATACCTATTTCTGTTTGTGTTGTTTAGACGCCTTCATATAGGTGTTGGAGTTTGGGGTAAAGTTGACATAGACAGAATTAAAAATTAATGTCGACGTTGTACGGAACACAATCATGCGTTAAATATATGCGAAAAATTATAATATTGAAAATTATTTTCACAAAGAACATCTCATAATCCTTTATAATAGGGGACAATTAATACTAAATTAATTATATAATTAAACGTTACATTCCATAATTTTATTCCGATTTTTACAACAATTGAAGCAAAAAATTATGATTAACAAAGTTCACCCAAAAAACTTAACAACATACGAAAAAAAATTAAGGCAAAAAAGATTGGCTTCTTGTAAATGATGAAAATTATTAAACTTTGTGATAAAATAATATAAAAATATAATTTTGGAACAATCATAAAAATAAACTAATACAAATATAAAAATAAATAAAAAGTGAAAGTGAAAGAACAACACAAATTTATATAATATAACTTCGATAATTTTTGATGAAAATTAATAATGGATAATTGAAATGATTATTTTGGAAAAAAATTTCCTTCTATTTTATGAACAAAAAGATATTTTATCAATCTAGGCAATCTGTATTCATAAGAAATTTTATAAATTATCAATCAATTGTACATATTATGATACAAAGATTAAAAAGCAATTCAGATTTCTAACCTAACCGATAATTTGATATGCTGATAAAAAATATTCATAAAATGTTCAGATTATGATATTAAAATTATTTTTATAATATAACTTTGACTAATATTACTAACATTTATTAACAGTAATACAAGTGAAACTTTAGCAATAATTCAAAATAGTTGTTACAGAAACAACATTTTTGATCTATACATCCATTCATAATATCAAAAATAATTATTCAATTGAGCAGTTTGTTATTGCATTAATCATGAACTTTTGAATATAGGATTATGTTGTTGGATTAACAGTCTCTTTTTGATGATAACATCTGTTTTTTTTCCAGTCCCTGCAAGAGTAGTTACACAAAAGACATTTGGAACAAGTGTATATCAAACTGTTGTTATTATGTTTTAAATGGATGGTCCTGGTGCTTGTTCTTTGAGTTTAATATGTAAGCCAAATTTCTGGTCTTTTTATCTGTATTGATTTGTACAAAAAAATGAAGACTGGTACAACAAATTTTTCTTGGATAAATCATTATTGTAGGAGTTTAGAATTGAATTAGATTATGTATGCAGACCTCCGGTGAAACATTCCCTTGAAATCATGATTTGGGAAAATGTTTGGCTAATATCACTGGAGCATTTCAAACTGCAGAACACATTTACAAATGGGTTGGTGGAGGAAGGAGTCAACATGTCGGAGCTCCGTGTGTAGTGTAGGAAGGAAACGAAATCAAAATCAGAAGGATAGCTGCGGGCACAATGAGCAGTTCGTACAAAGCAGAGATGGTAGCGATGTTAGAAGATACAAAAGCAATTAAAGAAAGACGATCAAAGAAAGCTAAGCAGTAGTAACATCATTGAAAACAAGAAAAGTAACAGGTAGTAAAGTGCTTAAAGAACTGAGGAAAGAGATGGAGGAAGCTGGTGAGATCAGTGAAGTGATGTGTGCTGGATACCGAGTCATACAGAAATAGAAGAAAAAGAAGAAGCGGACAAGGAAGCAAACAAGGCCAGAAAAGAAGATTCGAAGGATATCCAACTTGACTGTAAGGTGGATAAGAAAGCGATAGAAAGGAAAATCAAAGAGGATTTGGGAATGATGAAAGTAGAGAGTAACTTTATAGAAAGAAAATCAAGAGAATAGATCAAGACAGGAAGACAGCAATAATACTAGCTCAACTCAGGAGTGGTCACAAATGTTTTCATAAAAACTTAATTTTGCTAATTTAAATAATATATAATGATATTATATTGTACTTACATACCTATACTTTTTTAGGTTTGTATTGTTCATACCAATAGCAGTTACAATTTCATATAATAATAGCATAATAATTATTGAAATATATTCATGATTATTCCAATAATTAGTATAAATATTCTATATAAATAATTATAGGTTATATAATAATTAAAAGTGGATATATGGATATGACAGTAATATCAATAAAATATAGGAATGTAGGTACAGTTGTCATATTAATAAAATTCAGTGATATAGATAAAAATTAAACAATTTTATTTAGTGAATTATTTAGCATGAATAAGTATGTTGCCTAACATGATTAATCCATTTATATTATTTTATTTATTATTGTTATATACCTATATTATACATTTACATAAAAACTGTATTGTATTATTATCCGGGACCTAGCCAAAGGTGCCCTCAAGCTTACTAAAAAAAATATTAGATTAATTTTGAGAAACATTTAAAATTATTATTTTTTGCAGAAAATTGACCCCCTTAAACAATTCCTGAGTAGGACTCTGATTATTATTGTGACCTATGTTACAGTACTTATATTCCTACATTTTATTAATATGGCTTTCATATCCATATTCTCAACCATAAACAGAAAACATTACAGAACATTCCAATATTCTTTATAGCTCAGGTCTAATGTTAAACAAGTTAGTTTTTGGAAAAGCTACCATTAAAAATGATTTACACTTTTAAGTTGGTTTACAATTATATAGGGTGGCAATCAAGTCTTTTTTTATGGTAATTGCATACCCAATTATTTCCAAGATCTTGTGCATACAAAGCCTAATTCTATATATAATCAACTACGAGTTGCCTAACATCTTTGGCATGCAATTGCTATAGAAAAAAGAATGGTGGTTATCATGCCTTTTTCAATGGCAAATGAATGCACAATATTTTATGCAATTCCAATTCGTTTTTCTGTCAATTTTGGCTCAGCACAACCAATATCCTTTAAATAATTGCCATAGAAAAAAGTCCTGTGGCAAAGAAGTTACTAGGGTCACTCCACCAATCCTTGGTGGTGTTAAAAATGGAGTCAATGCTAAGAACCCCTCAATTTTTTTAAACAAATGGAATTTGATTATTGAAGTAATAGTTAATATTATATGACCTTATGTTTATCATATAACTTCTTTATTTTTACATGTCAATACATTAAAATAAAACACTAACAAAAATAGTTTATATCCAACAATAGTATTAATTTATGTTAATTGTAGGTGTCTAGAATCATTCAAATATTCCAAAAATATTTCAAAAAATTTAATTTAATTATTTCAAAGTAAGCAGTCAATAATAGTAATATCAATAAATGTATAATAATGTTATAAAATAGTTTTAATTAAATGTATACATATTAAAAGTTTATAAATATTGGTGGGCTACCCTGCTTAAAATTATAATATAAGCTATATTAAGTTATAATTTATCACAAACAACATAAATCTACTTTAATTTACACAATATTTAAACAAATTTATGGTATCAATAATGTATGTATTTCATATATATGTTATGAATATTTTAATTGGTACTATATAAGGATAGTATCAGTTAAAAATAAATAGACAGTTTGAAAATTAACACAACATTATTTGAAATTACCCTCACATTATGTGAATCTTATGGTGGTTCATATTATTTAGTCTTTGGTTGTTTCCAATGCTGGTTCATATTATTTAGTCTTTGGTTGTTTCCAATGCTGGTTCATATTATTTAGTCTTTGGTTGTTTCCAATGCTAAATCTATGCTCTTTCTATTGTTTTTCAGACTTAGTCTATTTGAACCATAGACATTACGCAAAATACAGATATATAATTTCTATGATTTAAACTAATTCATTTATAACTACTCTAGGAAAGTACTTCTTTTATTCTAAAGGAAATTGTAAAAAGAAATTAATTTTTAAAATGCTTTAATAAAATATATTAATAATATGAAATGATTGTTATAGGTATATATTATATATTATAAAATACAATTTTTGTATAATATTATAAAATTATTTAAATGTACATATTACACATTAATCACTGTCTCATTCAATTAATCAATGTATTATTTGCATGAGTATGATTGTAATACATACTTATAAAATATTTGAAGTAGATATTGTAATACATATTCATTTACAGTGTATATGCAAAAATCTTATTTAGCTAGCCAGTTTCAATGTTTTGTATTGAATTATGTATTAAAATATAAAAATAGACTAATTTAGTCTATAATTACTACATATTACTTTTGAATACAGTATAGTTAAGTTTTATTTACTAAATGTACAGGGTGTATCTGTATATTTAGTAACAGATAACTGTATCATCCATGACAGCTACAAGCACTTAATGAAAATGACCCAGATTGTTGCCTTGAATTTTGTGAAAATTTCATGGCTTTTAATAACATTGATTTTAGTATTCTTGACAAGGAAATATGGACAGATGAAGCTATATGCAAGCTAAATGGATGTGCCAATTGTCACAATTGCATTTTTTGAGCTGATACCAATCCACATGAGATTTTGGAATGTAAGATAAATTTGTCTGTGTGAGGACTATCAAGCTCTGGACTAATTGGACCATTCTTCTTTGATGGCACAGTTAGTGCCACATCTTATGAAGCATATTTAGAATCTTACTAAAGTCTGGCCAATGTTATCTCTTTGACCCAATGTCAATGAACTGATTTTTGAGCAAGATAGAGCACCAGCCCATTACAGCCTGATGATGGCTAGATGACCATTTTTCAAATTGTTGGATTTGTCAATGTGGCCATATTAAGTGGCCAGCCCGGTCACCAGATTGGACTCCAACCAACTTTTCCTTAGGGGGAGTGTTAAAAGACAAAGTTTTCAGTGAAAAATCCATATTATTGCCTCATTGAAAGAAAGTATTGTGGATGAATGGTAAAAAATTACACCAGAAATTTGCCATAAAGTTGCCTATTCAGTTATCCTCCATTATGAAGATTGCATACAGGTTGGTGGTCACCAGTTTGAGCACCTTTATTAAACTTTTGTAGTATGAACACTTTGATTAGTACTTTGTTATTGTTATTATTACTTATTTCGTGTTACATTTATAAATCTAACATATAAACAAATATTTCTTAATTAATTTTCCTTTTTGGGGCTAAGTACTTATGAATCACCTGTATATTACATGGTAATTCAAAATATGCAATAAAATACATTGGGATAGAAAAATTATTCAATAATTTTTATAGATGCATATAGCTGATAAATGAGATCCTATATTTTCAAATATGACTGTAAAAATATTATATTTGTGATCAGATCAATATAATTTTAATAATAATAATTTAATTACTAAATTAAATATACATACTTCTTTAACTCATATAATAAATATAATAGCAGCTTTGCTCATGTTTTAAGATAATAATTTGTAGGTTAATTTGTTCATTGAAATGGTTTCTCTGTTAAATTGCCATATATCAAAAAAAATTGTTAATTTTATCTATATGATGAAGAATTTAATAACATAGGCTGAGAATAATAATTTTTATGCCACTTAGTTATATTAATTAGGTATACAAGAATTTATTACATTTTAAAAAAAAGGGAAATTAGGAATTATATTTTGCATTATATGGTTTGACTACATAGTTATAACAGGATATATAGAAACAAGATTTTTAAATAATATAAACAATTGGCTAATCATTATCCACTTTGTTTAAAATAAATTAAAAACATTTCCCTTATTTTAAAACCAATGTCTAATTTTTACATCATATATTTTAAAAAACTACCTATACCTATCATATACAGAATTTTTTTTATAGTTTAATCTATATTTTAAAATATTTTCAGAAATTAATCTTGACATCTATAAGATTTTGTAAATGTTGAAATTCTTAACACTTAATGATGACCAAATGCAGTAATAAATAAAAATTGATCCTCTAAAACAATTAATTTTAATCAATGCATTTATATCTATATTATACTTTAATTTAAAATTATATATGTAATTTATTTAATCTATTATACCTTTCAATAAATAATGTTTGAATATTGAAATAAATGCTGCTTTTTAAAATCTAAAAAGAAGTATTTATAATATTTTTATAATAAAACTATATTTATATAACTATCATTTATTGATTATTAATATTACATTATATACTTGTATTGTTTACTGTTTATGAATTTTACATTAATTAATATTATACCTGATTATAATTTACTATAGTATAATACCATCTATATTCAAATTTTGTGCAATCCTGCAGAAGTCAGCCACAAAATTGATATAAAGCTTAAAAACAATCTTATTACCACACCATCAATCAGAAACATAGAGAGAGAAGGTTTGGTAGTAAGTGCTTTGAAATATGATTTTTTTAAACTTCTTATCAATTGTATTGATTTTTATAATAAGTAGAACTCTAAAACACATTCAAAAACACGTTCAATAACTCATTCAATATACCTTGGTCCCACCTTCAAAAAACTATATTAAATTAAATTTTAAATATTTACTTTAATTAACATTAAAGAAATGAAATAATTTCAAAAACATATCCTAAATCTAATGTGTTTTTGAAATTTTAAAAAAAATATTTTTAATTAAATATTGTTTTTAAGTGTATTTAAGTAAAAAAAAAATGATAAAAAATTTTTAAATATTTTTTTAATGTCTTTGAGAAATTCAAACAAGTTTTTGAAAAAATATTGAATGTGTTTTTGAAATTATTTGAAAGGGGGACCAAGGTAAATCAAATGTGTTTTTGAAAATGTTTTTAAATGTGTTTTTAGAGTTCTACTCATATTTTTATAACATTTAATTTATGGCTAACTTCTGCAAGATTTAATATTGTCCAACTTTGGATAAATATATAATTGATTATAGTAATACTTTGTACAGAGAATATGTTTGTTCCCTTGTCTCAGCTTTATTCTCTGTAGTAACTATATATTTCAATTATTGCGCTATATACATGTATACATAATTTATACATCATTTTATCCAGCTTGAAAAAAAGGCAATTCTTAAATCAAGTTAGTCCACAAATAAATATCAATATGTTTAAAAAGTTTTACTCGTTAAAATTTGGATGGAATAATAGATAAATATTATAATTTACCTCAATATCTGTTAGTGTTATATTCATAATAATTATTTTTGTTATATAATATTATTTATCCAGGCAACAGTAAACATTCGAATGTAATTAAAATTACCGGCAAATAATTTGTTGACAAAAAGTAACTTAAAACACTTATGCTGTACAATTTATAAATACATTAGCCTAGCATTTAATGATTTTTGTTCCAAAAATATATGTTTGCTTTTTGCTAACAATATATTTAATATTTTTCAATTGCATGATAATACTGATTAAATATTATTCTTTTAATTGTACTAATTATATGACCTAAAATAAAACAAACGCTGAAAAGACAAACTTTCAATTAACCTCTTCATTACGGGCGTCGCAACGTTTGCGACGAAAAATAAGGTATAACGGGAATCGCAACGTTTGCGATTTTCTAAAAATAGTTTTCATACTAGGAAGAAGCTGAGAGACACACTGAGAGATTTT